>JACCIC010000011.1:3060000-3305000 GCA_018907035.1 Sycobia sp. Sy_11
TATGTAAATATCATGTAATTTAATTTAAAAGTAAATAATAACAAAGGTATTTGATTGAGATGTAAAAATTTAATCATGAGAGGTAGAATATATACGGAATATTTATCGTAAACTGAACATTATCTATAGTTTTTATATTATAATTATAATTTATATATATATATATATATATATATATATATATATATATATATATATATGTAGATATAGATATAATTAAAAAATGTATGGGATCGATAGAGATTAATCTTAGATTGAGCCGTTGTTCGTAACGCTGCAACTTTATCAAAAATAATCTTTTTTTTGTTAATTCAAGTTCGAAATTTCAATTTTTCGACTAAAACCTTATTATTCGGATTCGACTCTCGTCGTGGCCGTTCAAAAATACTTAAAATATATCAATATCGTAGTGCATATTGTAGCGGCGCGTCTTACCACATATGTTAGATTTCTACTTGGTATTACATTACTCCTCTCTTTCTATTTTATTATTTAATTATTTTTGCAGCGCTTGGACAGCGACAGTTTAATCGGTTCCAAATGTCAGAAGACAAAAAATGATAAAATTCATTAATACAGTAGAAAACAATTGTTTCGGTATTCTAATACTGATTTTAGGATTTCGATTATGATCATTCGAAAAAGCATTGGAATATTTTCAAATGTCTTCGATCAATTACATTATAATATTATTCAAGTTTTGAACAGTTTAAGTGCTCGGATCGCAAATTATTCTGGACTTACTATCTATTAAATGATAATACCCGCCGAAAAATTTACTCGTATGTCATTTAAAGCATAAATAATTTTTAAAAAATTAGCACTTGACTATGCTGAAAAAGATGTACCAATAGTTCAAAATTCATGTAGCAGCACATGACCAATACTTAATTTTTCAATGAATGTAGGACATTATTTAACGTTCGGTGCTTTCAGAAATACATATATACAATAGTTAAACACTGCAATTCCTTAACAAAATCAAAGTGCAAATGTAATGAAACAAAAATTTGGCCAGATAAGAGATTAATTGATTATAGGGCTTATGGAACAAGTATCGAACATATAATTTTAAAGTTGCAGCAGATATCTGCCTCGTCCACCATTGAAAATAACCCTCGAATTAGAAGATTATGAAGATTTCGATTAGTCAAGAAGGGGAAGCATTCTTGAATCTTACAAGTACGGCGTCAAATGATTTTAGAAGTTATTTGCTCTTTTAAAATCTTAATAAAAAAAAAAAGAAAAATCGAATACATGGTGATTAAAGCTATAAAAAGTTGTGCTACTACTTAAACGAATGCTCAGGATAAGTGAAACATTGATACTACGCTGAAACGAAATCTATTGCCAAGTAAAAATTGTTCTTCTTCTTTAACAAAATTTTTATTTAATTTAATGAATCTATTTGTATTAAATGAACTGGATATTTTTGCATTGGAGAAAATATATTTGTTTTTAATTTTAAGAAAACATTTTTTTTGGCTACAAAACAAAAACAAACTACTTGTATGGTAATAGAAAATTCTTCAAGTATAAAGTTTATTGCTCTACGTTTAACATTAGCTCATCAGTCGGCTTGCATGTGCCCAGCTGATGGCCTAGGGCTACACGTTCAATACGACAACTTTTTAATATTCCGTTATGCATTGTTTAAAGATATTGTTTCAATATTATTATAGATTCAGAAAATTTGTTAATTTTAAATAAATATATTTATTTGAATTGGAATATTTTTCGAGATGAATTAAATGTTTGTATCAGCAAGTATAATGTATTGATTAATTTAAATTAAATATGATTTGACATTAATTAATAATAATAAGTGTAGTTTTTATTATAAGCAAGGTTCAATAATTCATTTCATAGAAATTTTTTTTAATTATATTTTTTTCTTATTCATCCATGACACGGAATAATCTATATTGGATTTCTGTGACGCCTTGCAAAAGTAATTGCAAATCTGTTAATATAAATACATAAATAAATATATCTGAAAGGATATTCAGTGGTTCTAGATTCATTAGCACATTTGAAAAAATATTCTGTTTTCGAAGTATTATCAATATTTCAGTCCAATGAATTCAGAATTGTTCATTTAATATTTATACTTATAGAAATATGCAATCCATGAATTTTTCTAATGCTATGCGTAACTAATAATTTCACCGATGAATTCAAGTATTTTTGAGTATTACAGATCTAATATTACAATTGAATAATAAGAATCGTAACTTTCGATTCTAAACTTAATGTTGATAAAAGTTGGACCTCGTAATTTCAATCAGTTTATTTCCACTACACTTACAGTAATTTAATCTATTTTTCCTCATCAAATTGGAACACTATTGATATAATATATAATATAATACTAAATATATATAAATATATTAATGCATAAGAATTAGATAGAAATTGTAATTAATTTATCGACGGAGTATGATTATATATAATCGATAATTAAATTATAAAGAATATAATTGTTCCCGATTACGAACGTGAACTCATTAAAATAAACCTATCAGAAAATTTTCTTATATTGAAAGTATATTACAAGATAATTACAATATTGAAAATAAATTATTTAATAAAAATTGAAATAAAATAAAAAAAAAAATCCGAACAAATTCAATCTTTATCATACTACTCATAAAGCTTAATTAAGAGAGGTATAGGTAAATTGCGGAAAATAAATAATATGGCGCTCCTTTATTCGATTCACTTTTTTTATTATTATTTTACTCTTTATTTTTTTTCTTTTTTGCTCAAGTCGCAAGTCCACAATGATTCAAATAATATCGTATCACACCCGTGGAAATGTCTGGCAAAATCATCAGACTCTATGGATTTTTGCTTAAAATTAAAGACATACGCACACGCACACACGCATGCACGCACGCACGCACCCACACACCCATATATATATATATATATATATATATATATATATATATATATATATATATGTATGTGTGTATATATGCATGCAAGTTATAATTCAATAACTCCGATTGACAAGGTTACAGGATATACATAAGCATTAATTAAACTCTATATACGTAACCGTATTGATATGGACTTATAAGAGTAATTAAATTATGCCTGAACTGATCATCCGTGAGAATCGATTAATCAATTTTTTTTTTTTCATTAATACTTTCAGCGGCAGCAAAATAACAACTTTTGTTTCTGACACGCTTTAACTCTCATTACTATAACGCTATATAAGTTCAAACACGAATAATATATTTTATATTTTGATTGATTTTCTTTCTCTTCGACGGAACAACAACATGCCTTTTAATTAATCGATTATCCCCATAAGTTTTCAAAAAATTTGCTAAATACATCACAAGTAAAAGCGTAAAAAATAATACGTATATATATATGTGTGTGTATGCAAAGAGTTTATAGATGATCTTTTTGTATATGCAAAAACAAGTATAATGACTGCTTTAAAATAACAACTACTTTTCATTCTTTTATAAAAACATATCTTAAACTATAACTATATGATAATTTATAAAAACAATATTTTCAATATACATTAACTTTCTACATGGTTTTAATACAGTATACTTTTTAGTCTCAATATGTTTTTTTTTTAATAAAAATAATACGACATTATTGACCACATTTTTTTTCTTTCATGCAGACCACGTATAAAGAAAAGTTTTTGAACATGTATACATATAGAATTGAAATTTTTTTATTAGAATTTATTGAAATGTACAATAGCTATAGAATTTTTAATTTTTAACATTTTCACTGTATTACTTTGACAGTTTTACTTGTACCAATTTTTGTGATTATCGGTTATTTGTAGTCAAACTTGTTCGGGATGAACTTTGTACTACGACTTCGTTTTCTGTTCTCTAAAATAATTAATTTGTCGTTGTTTAACATGCTGATCAAGCTCAATAAAAAATACAAATACGGTTCATATTTGTTCACTTACACCGGTAAAATGGTTGTTGCTGTAAATTAATTCAAATGTGTTTGCGAGTCTTACATAGTGGTATCATATTTGGCAGATTACTTGAATATCAAGAAAGTTTCTCAAAATTTTGGAATAAACTTTAGTATATTTTAGAATTACTTACATTTCATAACGTGAATTGATTGGTGTACAACTTTCATGAGAGCGAAAAATTACTACTTGACTTACACTTTTACCAAACTATTTTATTGCTTTCTTTAGTGTTTTTTGTTCTACTTTTAGAAAACAATTTACTTTATATTACAAAATAAAAATTTCTGACATAAATATGCAGATTCTTACAGTTTTGTTTTACGATAACGAAACAAGGTTTTTATAAATGTTTAACAGATATGTAACATAATAATAATAATTAGCAACAAAATTATCTTCAATTGTTTAAAATAGTATCCTGGAACTTATTACATTGTTTTATTGTTAAATTTATGATATTTAATAATAATGTTTTCAGAAAACGATAAACAGTTAGTAGAAGACCAATTCGACTCTGTCACAGTTCTCTCTACAGTATTCTAAAAGTTTTTTTTCTGTTTTACTTTTTCTTTACAGATTCCTATCTTATTCATAAGTAAAACTTAATTTTTGATCGAACTGCGTTGAACAATGCGAATGTTCTGTAATCTATTGTTAAGTTTGAAACCTTTCGTGATCAAGAAATATTACGACGAGCAAAATAAATGAACAATTCGCTGTATATAATCGTAATCGCAACAAACACGCTTGATAATAACAACAAACGTCGCGAATAAAAGTAATATCGAAGACATGCCCGATTTTAAGGCTCCCCTAAATTACAACTATCCTAATTTCTTAAACAAGAATTCATATACGTGAAAATCCGTGTCCGTCAAATGTAGGCGCAAAATACTCGGATGCAGGATAAATTAGCACCAAGTGCATTGGTGCATATGAGTATTGAAATCATTCAATAAACCTGCGATTAATTCTTTTATCATTTAATTTTACAGCACACTACCCCTAATAGTACTGTTATACTATTATATTCTCTTAGTTTCTCTTTTTACCCTCTGGAATTCTATATAATCATCATCACATTCAAGCCAAATTCTTCTATGACATATAAACTATACATTTACGCACGTTTTCTTATCACTCTTTCTACGAACTTTTCATAAAGTTTAGATTTATTAACGACAATCATGTATACTTATGCCATAATTTTTATACATGCATAATTGCACGCGAATAACTAGAAATTTATTTCCAAAATTGATATTTTTAGATTTGCTAATCGAGTGTCAATAATTTTTTAACAAAAATTACGATAATAATTTTATAAATAAATTTTAACTTATTTAGACAACAAAATAAATATATTAAAAAAAAAAATCTGATCGACAAAATTATAGTGCACGGACAATAAATTTATTCCTTTTCGAAAAGTATTTACAATATCTCAAGATACATTCCGTCCAATGTATACTAGAGACTGTCGAAAACTCTAAAACGTGTTTTTCTATTTATCTTTTATTTTGAAACGCGGCAAAAATTTTCGACGATCACGATTTTTAATTATTTTACGATATCGGCGCGTGTCCTTCTTCAGTTCTTATATAACGAACGTGAGTATTATGAATTAAAATAAATGAAAGCTTATTTTGATGACTACGCCTCGCGCGCTGGGCTTATTCCATCGCCCAGCTTATTTTCCATTATAAAATACGCTTCATTAAAAGAGAATTGTAACATTAGAGCTATGATTAAAATACTTCTAACAGATTGACTTATCATGCTGTTCAACCATTCGTGAGCTAAAATTTATTTGATTTAATGTTCAAACGCTGTGCGTAGAGAATAAGAGAGCATCTTAATAAAGAATGAAAATTACGAAAAAGAAAGGATGCTATTTTGAATGCGACATTTGATAATTATATGCGTTCGATGGCGTTCAAAGTCTTGTTTTTGGACTATCCTTTCTTGGAATTATTTTGTTTAATAAAACAACGTCCGACTTAAGAAGTCGGCAAAATATCCAGATGAACGACAAAGGAAATTACGTACACTGCATTCTACAAGAATATTTAACATGTTTAACATTGTTTTAGGAAATGTAAAACCATACTTGGTGCAGATCGGCAATTGCAATAATTTAAATAAATACACGCGGTCTACGTACCTCTTGGAACTGTAATGAATCGGAAGTCTATAGGATATTCTTACTGTTTATACGTAAAAATAGTATTTAAGAATCTCGGACGTAAAAAAAAAGTCGAAGAAACCGTATAACTGAGCGAGCGGATCAATGCTTGAGAAAGTGATTCTAGATCACTGGAGAATACGCGTTTGATGCACATTTTTACCAACCATTATGTACGCGACATTAATAAATCTACTCGATACATAATCGTTGTCAGTGCCAGTCTAATCTTTTCTCATTTATCCTATTAACGTTTGAATTTTTATGGCACGATTCATTGCAGTGAATCAGAATAGAAATATTTACATAATTTTTTTTTTTTTTTTTATGCGCGGAATTTGAAAAAGTCTTGGCTATATGGTTGAACAGCAGTATAATAATAAGAATAATAATATTAATTATAATAAGAATAATAATTGTAATAGTAATAGTAATAATAATAATTGTAATAGTAATAATAATAATAATGATAATAATAATAATAATAATAATAATGGCTGGTAGAAAACGCAATAATATTTACTTACTTTTAACAATATGAAATGATTTTGCTATTTATAAAGAAATTATATAGATTTTTAGGCTAATTAGATATATAGATTGATACATGATATTACTTAGGCCAGATGAGTTCTACTATCTAGGCAAACATGATTTCCAATGTAGTGACTTATATCATCTTTTAAATTCCGTTAAATTCATTGCACTTATTATTACATAAAGAAAACAAATCACGTAAAAATGTTCTTAAACATCATTACTTATTTTAATTGCAATCAAGGCATAACCTTTTCCCTTTCGAATAAATTTTCATTACGTGCTATGCCAGATAGCAAAAAAATTATCAAATAAAAATATTAATGTGATATCTTGCAGAGGGGACGGTCTTTACAGTCTGTATTCAAAAATTGATAATCGCAAATAGTATAACATTCTTAAGAAAGAATTTTTCAAACATTGGGCAACATACGTTGCAAATTCTTACGTGACCTAAAAGTTATCTAGATGTTCAGAGGCTCCGATGTGAATTCTTCTTATGAAATGCAAAATACTTAGGATTAATTTCGCATTATCGGTCATTCTCCTGGATCTTCCCATTTCGCTTCTTCAGTTATTCGGTCGAAGCAGTCGGAGAGGAACATATACTGAAATTAAAAAAACAAATAAGAAAACTAACATAGACACGTATACGATTTAATAAAATAAATCCTCGTACGTTTACAAAAATAATACTTGAAATAAAAGGCTGTTTCATTATAAAGTATGCATGAAATAAAAAGGAAGTATTTCTTACATTTGCATAGATGATTGCATATTAATTTTTAAACTATGGTCATAATATCAAAACTATCTAGAGCACGGTATATAAAGAGTAGCCTAAATTAATCTAAAACGAAATTTTTCATATTTTATTTAATATTACATTTCTGTAACAATAGTCTACTGGAATCAAAATTAAGTTGAATAAATAACTATTTTATAATAAATGTACAATATAATTACATATTGAGAAAGGATTTGGAAAAATTACTTGGCAATTTTATATAAATTACATTTTAATGTGCTAAAAAGCAATTCAATGGTAAAATTGAGACAAACGAGAATCTTTTTGAAACACGAATCGATTTATAACAGTATAATTCTAGAGATAGCTTTAAATGCGACTATTAAATATTAAAAGATTTTTTAATGACAAAGTAAAAATTGGCTCCAGTTCTGAAGTATGCTCAAATTCAATAAGCTAAGCGATAAATAACGATTTATGATAACGAGTTTCAACCATTATGAAACGAGATATTTCAAAGAATCGTTATTGTTCCATTCAAAAATTCATGGATATATTTAAAGCATCTTCGATGTCGAGAAACTCACGTAGGGCGTGAAGACCTTCAGCCAGCGCGCCGGTCGATTATCCGTGCGCGTGTACTGAAAGCAGAACGCCATGCCCTCGTCGTCCACCTCCCATCCGTTGATCGTGCTCCACTGGAACTCGACGACCTGGGACTCCAGTGTGCCGTCCTCCTTCGCGGCGTGGAGCTTGAACGACGACCTCCCGACGGCGGCGACCACGTGGCCCTCCTTCCTCGAGTCGCAGGGGCAGTGCGGGAAAACGATGTCGCCGTAGCCGCTCAGTTCGCGGGCTAATTTCAGGTACTGCGCAAAGGTGGCGAATTTAGTGCATTGGGGTTTTGTACGTAGTCGGGCCAAAGAGCGGTCTCTTTACCTCTCCCTACCTCCGACCTCTTTGGTTTAAATATATATATATATATTTACCTCGTGCTTCCTGGACGCGTCTTGCAGTGCTTTGAGCTGGTACAGCCGCTCGCCGGCGGTGATGTGGCCCCTGTTAACCTCGTCCACCGTCTGCCAGAAGATCCACGTGAGCGCCTGCTCGGTGAGGGATCTTGAAATGTTGAAGAGCCATCGTCGCACCGACAGGCACGTGGCACTGGCAGTCGAGTAGTTTTGGATATACAGCGTGTGGGGATGCTCGTGGGGTTGTAATTTTCTCTCTGAATAAAAGATCGAAGAGTACGTGGAAATTAGCTAAAGTTTGCGTATAGGTTTTTTTTTTTTACTGAATACTATTTAATTGATCGAGCGATTCGAATAATTCCGTGTGCGTTCTATTGATTTTATCGAGCGTTATTATGACTATCTATAAGATTCTAATAGCCAATTTTTCTTCCGGATTTCGTTAAAAATGATAAGATTATTAAACGATTTGCAAAAACAGATCGGCATTAGCTGACAATTATATTATTATTGTCGAAACATCACGGTCAGCTTTTATAATTAGTATCAAATCACTAGTTGTTCGGATGATAAAAAAAAATCCCGTGCATAATATTTATGTAACAACTTATTTACAGAACTCGCCTCCCTCTTTTGACATAAGTTTCTAAAATTCGTATAACAACGGTTCTTCGCATCGAAAAGAAGTAATGAAATTTATTTATTTATTTATGTATATATACGCAATCTTTACCGAAATTGTATTCGACGATCTCGAAGAGGTAAAAGTACTTGGACGTCTCGGAGTCGAGGCCCACTCGATAGCAGACGGCCTCGTAAACGTCCTTGGCCGAGGCGGCCTTGGGCACTGTCACGGTGACGACCTCCCTGTCCGGTAGCAATACCTTGAGATCGACCGCGGGCCCCTGGTCGCCGTCCTCCTCCAATCGGTCGGTGAGGAACTCCTGCATCGCGTCGCTCTCCGCGATGACGCGCACCGCGCAGACCTTTTCCAGATACTGCTCGAGGCCCCGGCGCCTCGTGTCCAGCTGCGGTTCGCTCAGCCTGCGAAAATCGGAAGAATGAGGATCGTTCGAGGATCATTTTATATGTATAAAGGGATTCAAAGATGAAAGGATTTTGCGAGAAACAAAATTTACTTTTTTTTCTTGTATTCTATACTTATACAGTATGTTGAATTTTCAAACTAACATCCTTAGAATGTCATAGATCTTACAGTCTTCACGTGACAATGATTTATTTAGACGGATTTTTCCCCAAAACTATCTTTCAACATATGTCTGCAGTTTTTTAGTTCGAAGACAAACGAACGGGCATTTACAATGTAAATTTTTAGATAACGTTTTTCAGATAGTATCTGAAATTGTTAGATACGCTGAAAATTGAGAATGCAAATTTTCTACGAAAAGTGCGCAAGTATATTTCTGGTAAAAAGACTGCATTGCGTAACATTCTCAAGTTACCCAACGTTTCGTCGATTTGCAATTCTTTTGAAACACTACGACGAAACTAATATCTGGCAAAGAGAGACTTTCCAATATGTGTGACGACTTTGGTCCAGATTAAGTGAGATAACGCTGATTACCTCCAAAATAAGCCCTGTAAAGTTTCACGGTCTAATGATCTCCCATCCCTAAGATATTGTACTTTATAACAGTTTACTAATGACATTTCTTATAATGTATAATCTGGATAAATTTATTTAATGGAAATTTCTGCTTCTAATTCAGAGAAATAATGAAAATGCGTCATTATATATTCGCAAACATATAGGTGAATCAGAATTTTTATGTTTGCAAATGTTATTCTCCTACGAATCCAATGCTAAAAAGTTGTTATCAGTTGTTAATGTTGCTAATCAGAAATTTCTCTTACTATAAATTATATCTATTGGACGGAAAATACTATATTTAGAAATAAAAAAGTATCATATCTGAGAAATGAGCGAGCCTTAGGTTCCAAAACTGTACAGGGCTTACATTTTGGAGATAATCAGACTTACCATGCTCTGCCTGACCCAATTTAATCACTTATATATCGTACGCTCTCCTTGACAATTCTAAATGGATTGGCTTGCTTAGTTACACATACGTACGTATATAGGCCCAATAATCTCGTAACTCATTCTGGTTGCTTCGGATTGCAGCGAAGTCAATTTTTACCGATCGAGCAAGTACATACTTTTTCAAATAATATACGTAAGCATTACATTCTTGCAAATTTTAGTTAACTCTGTACTTCATTTGTATCTATTTTACATTGCTGCAGAATTTCAAACATATTCGTCAAAATTCGCAGGGCAATGACTAAATTTGATTTATGATGTTGCATTAGAAAAATTTCAAAACGTTTTTATTTTTCTATACCACATAACGAATTGGACAGAAACTTTGCAGTAATGTAAATAGATGCAAATAAAAGACATGATTATCTAATATTTGAAGAAATTTAATGTTTAAACGTAAGATTAATTACAAAAGATAACTTTAACTTGGAAGACTGCCAAAATATCTTGATTTTTCAATTTCGGCAACTTTCTATGAAATGATAAGGGGATGTCGGAGTAAAATTTTACCTTCAGAACTCTCTGTGACATGAAAGAACATGTTACGATGATTTTTCAGAATACAAAATATTTTACACTTCAACAGTAAAATGTAGCGAGCTTACTATCGCGACGATCAATTACAACTTACCCGATTATTTGTGAAAATATTGAATATTGCAACTGTAAAATTCGCTTCCATGCGATGGAAACCGAGAGACGCGTGCAGGACAAAGATAGAAGTTGTGATCGGATCATCCTGTCTTTGTCCGCGGTCGTCGCTCGATGCCCATTGCCAAAAATACAAATTGTCGAATTGTAAAAAATCGGCGTCAAATCTCCCGTTATAATGTTATACGCAGCCGTTACGACGCTCGGATTTTATTCCGACATCCCCTCGAATGACCGTATAGCCATTATACTAAATCTTCATCGAGTAAAATTTCCAGAGCAAGACTCATACGTATTTAATAATTTATTGCGCCAATTTGGCTTTCATCCCGCGTTCGAGCTCATAAACCTAAAATTTTAATGTCCCGTGTACGATTACGTATACGAAAACCCCGGTGATTGATGTAAGCCCGATGCCAGATATCATCGGTCGTAGCGTGAAAAATGAAAATGCATCATGCTTTTCGACGACGCACAGTGGGATAATTGCTCCGAAAAAGCTCTCAAGACCGGCCGATCGCAATGGAATTTTTGAAAATAAAAGTCGAGGAAAATCCCTATATCGTTCTGCTCAGGTTTATGTTTTTTTTTCATGTAAAACGAATGTCATTCGTATGACAGGAAAAATAAGGGAAATTGGAAAAAATGAATTTAAGCGCTTCAAATAAACTTAAAAATCCTTCAAGGTGGACTAGCGGCATTTTTCTTTCTTTCCTCATTACAGATGAGAAAATCTATTTTCGCGCTCTGCAGGCCGATAGTAATAGCATCATTCGGTCAAATTTTTTTCGCGACCCCCTAATCTTTTCCCTCCATTCATTCGACAAAATCCTCGTTTTCTCAATCCCTTGCAGCCCCTCCTCGAGCGCGTCCACGCGAGAACGCGCGCATTGAAAAAAATTGCCAGTCGAGTACACTTACTGGAACGGCCATTTTCCGGGCAGCTTCGGGAAATTGAAGCCGATGAACTCCTTCTTCAGGGCCATGTGCAGGGCGGCGAATTCGCGATAGCGCCTCGAGCACAGATGGCGCCCGGCCATGTGCACGTTGAAGACGACGTAGCGCTCGTGCTTGCGCTCGCGCACGTGGTAATCCGGGACGCTGATCGGCAGGGAGCGCTTCTCGCTGTAGTCCACCGAGACGTAACTGCTGGGGCACGGCGGCGACGGCGAGGGAGCGGGGACGTTGACGGGCAAAATGGAAAAGAGAGAAAAAAAAACGGAATCGGGAATAGAGATTATACAGATTACAAAGATAAATAATATTATATTGCGTGTACATATATATATATATATATATATATATATATATATATATATATATATACATGCAGATGTATAAAGTTGTGCAAACACAGTGCCGACGATGCGTGCGCCTTTTGTGCGATTGTACAATTTTTCTCCATTATTCGGAGTTATTAGAAAAATATTATTAGACGCGCGCGTGCTCGCGCGTCCTCAAAATACGCGTTTCGTTACAGACGTCAGCGAGCAATTATCGTATAATCCGTGTATATATATATATATATATATATATATATATATATATATATATATATAGTTATATAGTTATATAGTTATATATTTACATTCGTAAGCGCAAAATCTATCTTATGAAGAAGTTCTCGGCAGTCAAGATAAGAGGAAAATCAATAGACGATCGTAAGAGTGAGTCGATGATCGCATCGGCGATTAGATTCGGCCGTTAAAATTAATCAAAACAAAACAAAAAACCGAACTAAAAAATCCGACTTTGTTTATCGGCTTTTTTTTATTAAGCATTACATTTCCAGTCTGGCGAGACGTTTCATTTTTACTTTTTTTTTTAGTACTAGAAGTCCGAGTCGCGCGTTCGACGCAAAAAATTAACCGCCCCTGATGGTTAATGCGACCCTTTGCGGCACAGAATTTTCGAAGTATAATCGATCGATTGACATGATATATATATATATAGCTGAGATTACTTGAACTAAAATTTTTGTCGTTCAAAATGGCTAATTTTATTTTGGCTTTAATAGTTGGTAGATTATGAATCGGAACTCGGGTTTTCTTCAAGTCTGTAATCCACGTTCTATATAGACGTTTATAATGTGTATATGACTTTGTAGCAGGAATCCGTCACTTTTTTGGAATTTTGATTGTGTTTTATACTGGAATTTTGAAAAGTTCTCGCATTAAATATTGAACGTTCATCGTCGTAGCAATCTCAAAGATCCATATGCACGCGTATAATTTTCACGAAGATTTTACATTTTGATTTCTTGGCCTTCTATTGCTGATATGTAGTTATGTGATAAATTATATAATACATCTGCCTCACGTATATATATATATATATATATATATATATATATATATATATATATATATATACATACATATTATAATGTCAAATACTTTTTAACCTTCTATACTCAAAAGAACGAAGAAGCTCGTAAAATATTCTCTCGTATAGATTATAAATAACTTGAAAATATATTTAGGTATGTAACTAATACATATATATATATATATATATATATATATATATATATATATATATATACGTATATATTATTGTACATCGTATGCCGCAAAGGGTCGATCGACACACCTTGTCACCCGAATATTCGTTCCCTCCGCCTCTGCGTCTTTACACGCTTGGTAACACACTTTATATCTAAACATCATTACCGAACAATAATATGCAGGTTTTCGCGCTCGGCATTATTTACGGAACGTTAACGAAGGAGCATGATCGCGCAATCCGGTCATGCCGGTCAGCTACCCGTGTAACGATCGTCATTCGTATAAAATGCGTGCAATACCTCAGATCCTCGCATGGCTCGAGCCTCTCCGCCTCCTGGGGCGTGACGGAAATCACAGTCAGCGTCAGAACGTCGCCGCCCGACTTTATGAGGTCCACCACCTGCTTGTGCGTCGCCCCCTCGACGTTTACGTTGTTCCTGCAAAACGAAAAAAGTGGGATGCGATGAGTTTTGCGCGGAGAGGAAAATTGAAGGATCGGTTTGCAATTGTACTGATACAACGTGCCTCCGTAATGTATGTTTACTAAATTATTATACCTTCGAGGCAAGTTTCTATGGGCAAGCCTCGAGACTGTCTGTTTATTCCCGTTACTGGCGAAAAAGTCCGCTTGCACGGCGGTGATGTAACAGGTTAACATTTTCTATTGTCGGGGCGATTCGTCTATTATAGATGTTCGTATATAAACAAAAAAAAAAAAAAAAAAAAATCAACGACTTTATTTATGAATCAGTGTCTGTCGTTCCGATATTATTTGTATGCGAAAAGCACAAATATGTCGGGAGGTGGGTAAGTAATAAATTATTTTCGAGCGTGTATTTAAGGAAATCGGGTCGACAATATTCCTGGTAAATTATATAAATGTGTAAAGATTGATTCTCTTCTCTCTCTCTCTCTCTCTCTCTCTCTCTCTCTCTTTCCTTTCCGTATATGAAAATCGGCACTGCATAAAACTAATGTCATTCCTCGCGCTCGTTTGTGAAATAAAAAGAAGAAAAATTAAGCAAAGTCGAACACACGCGAGGGTATCACACGCGCACACGCCCAGAGGGGAGCAAATCGAAATATCCTTCGTTCTCGCACATCACAATAAAAACTCGCCGTCGCCTTCGTCGTCGTGTCGAGGCGCTCGCGCACGAAAATTCCTCTCTCTTTCTACTTCCCCCCCCTCTCTCTCTCTCGTTGCTCCTGGCGGCGAAAGATTTGCTCCACGCGTATTATATATGAAAGTGAAGCCGACCGAACGGTGCGCGTTCTCGGGGCTCGCGGGGCCGTTTCGGTCTTAGAATCCGTGAGTGAAAGGTGTCCGCGCGAAATATCGGAGAGTGGAGATTGGCTAAAATAAAAAAAGCGGAGAAAAAAAATCGAGTGGACACGGTCGCCCGGTCTCTGTCTCTCTTTCTCCTACCCTCCCTCCTTTTCCCTCACTATCGCCGTCTCAGCTCTCGCTGTTGCGGTCAACAACAACGGGCTCTTTCTGTCTACATATATATATATATATATATATATATATATATATATACATATATATAATAATAATAATAACAATAACAATAATAATATTAATAATTATAATAATACGCAGACACCCGCTGATGTCGCGGGGCCGCTAAACTTTTCTAGCGCACTCGATATGAGATATTAGGAGCAGAAAAATGTTATAGAAAGATTTGGAGAAAAAAGAACAGAGAGAGAGAGAGAGAGAGAGAGAGAGAGAGAGAGAGAGGAGACTCCTTGAGCGAAATGGTTTTATATTATAATATAAATATTGTACACGAGCAAACACCGAGAGAAACTGCGCGGGAGCTTGGCAGCGTACAATCTTGACGCGGATAAGCGAAGACGAAGACTAGTCCGAGGAGCATTGGCGTGATAGAGAATATATATATATATATATATATATATATATATATATATATATAATAGATTCTTAAGTAATCGCCATTGCTTATAATAATAATAATAAAAAATAATAATATTTATTATTCATATTATTATTATATATGAAAATATTGGAGTGAAGATGCTCTATAAAGAATGGTGTGTGTGTGTGTGTGTGTGTGTGTGTGTGTGTGCGCGCGCGCGATGTAAGCAAGCGAGAACTGCTGCTTAGCTGCGACGATGGAAATAGTTAAGAAAGCTATTGCGCGAGAAGCTGATGCGATGTTTATGCCGCCACGCGAATTCAAAAAATCTGAGAGAGAAGACGCCGGGGAGCCTCTCTCTCTCTCTCCGTTGCTCTTTTTATTCGAATACAGAGATTTCGTCTATAAATACACGTTCTGACTAAAATACATAAACGATTCCGATAACGAATAAACTATATGCGTTCAATTTTCTTTATATAATACAGATTACATGCATATATAATTTTCATTCTCTGAAAGCTCGGAATTTCACAAAAGTCTGAAGTTTCCGACGTTGCAAGGAAATGAAATTGTTACAGAGAAATTACGTTGATTACTTGCTCATGTGTTGATTATTGTATAAATATATATATATATATATATATATATATATATATATATATATATATAATTTGTTTCACGCCTGAGTAACAATCTATTGACGGAGGCCTTATTGTACACATTGGAAAATGTGACAGTAGGCACAAATACTACAGCGATAAGTTACAAATTCAAGTTAAACGAGCTCTCGTCACTTTGGTACTTATATATATATATATATATATATATATATATATATATATATATATATTTATGCGTTGACATATATATGCATATGTCCGAGAACCATTCATCGCCGCTAATTTCGAAAATTAGACTGCAAATAATTTTCAATGAAATTATTAAGAATAATAGTACAAGTTAAATATTAGAATTGGATAAGTACTTGCCGTATATTATTAATTACTATACGTTCGTTATTCAGAAAGTTACTTCATTGATTTCTTTCAAAGCTAATCGATATTGTATATTTCGTATTGATAATTAATATTCTGCACTTAATACATATAAATTTTTAAATTATTATACTGACTATTATCAACGATTCCTTCGTATTATTATTTGCATAGTTATGTGCGTACCAAAAGCTATAATTGTTCGAATTTATTTTGGCAATCATGAATGAGCCATCGGTCACGTGCATATAGTTATAATTAGCGAAAGTTTCTAATTTATATTTCGGTAACTTATCGCTAGAGTATTTATGTGCTTTGTCGCATTTTCTATGCGAATGGCTTAAAGTCGAGGCTATTTTTATATCTAATATTGGCGAACATTTATTTCGTTTCAATCCAACAGTGAAAACTTCGGATTTGTGCGTGTGTGCGTGTGTGTGTGTGTTTAACTAAACAATTATTGGGAATCATAAGAGGCGCTATTCATTTCTAAAGTATATTAAGCGTGCAAATAGTGAACGAATTTCATATATACACATACATATGTTCCAGGTGACATGATAAAATAAATTTGATGTCAAACTCACTTTGAAATTTGAATATATTTTGATTCATTGTAATTATATATAAGTTTTTAATAAAAATTTCTGTCGAATATTCGTATAACCTGAAAAAAAAAACAAAAAAAATAATAGAATTCAAAAGATAAACGATTCTATTTCGTTTAAACAATTTTATGCGATTTTATAATCTAATATAAAAGGGTCCGATGATCTTCTTAAGAGTGAATAACCTCTCTGGATTAGAAGATAATTTTTTTTATTTTTAAAGTGTTTATTACAATTTTTTGTACTAGATAATAAGTTACAAATATCTGTGTATATATTTCTAAATGAAGCAGTGACACGATATTCGTGATTGTATAGCTTCAACAATATTTGCATCATGGCCAAATGCGTGAATATTTTTTCCGATGAAAATTTTTTCCTAATTTAATAGAAAAGGAAAAGAAAACGAAGTGTGTGCCTACACGCGTGCGCGCGCGCGCGCGCACACACACACACACACACACACATTTATATCATAAGAGAAAGAAAAAACTGGTTTTATTTGAAGAGCCTCCGTTCATCGCAGTGTATATATATATATATATATATATATATATATATATATATATATATGCGAGATAAGTTAAGCGATAAATTCCTATATATAGTTGGTCATACATAAGCGCGCGTGCTTAAAACCTCGATCTGAGGCCGAATTGATATTAAAATTCATCAATCTTAATTAAAGATTAAAATTTGGAGTCGAGCGAGACGAGACTCGCGCACTACGGATAGATATATTTGTATAATGATTATTATTATCTTTTTTTTGGACAGCAGTTTTATACTTCATTTCTTAACTAATTTTTATACCCCAACTGTATAGGGCAGAAACAATGTTTCATATATATATATATATATGTATGTATGTATGTATGTATGTATGTATGTATGTATGTATGTATGTATATTTATCTATGCGTATGTATCGATTGATAGTGTTTAAATGAATTTTAAAAAATCTCCATTCAATTGTTGTAATAAAACATTATTATTTGTCAATAAAATATACACATATATATAGGAGTACGGTGATTGCAGGTACATTGTTTTTCTGCGCAAACGTTTTTGCGCGGCTTACACGTCTAACTTGCTAATCGAACAGCTCACGTGTCGTGCGTTGCCACACGCGGAATTTAAGCTTTAAAACCTGCAGCTATAAAAGAAAACTGTATCTATGTATGTATGTATGTATAGCTTAAAATTCCTTTGAAAAAAAAAGAAAAAGTGTGTCAAAAAAAGGTTGCCGGAGTTATATATATATATATATATATATATATATAATGTACTGTGAGAAGAAAGAGAGGAATTTTTATTATTGACTTTGGTCTCTCTCTCTTCTAGTTCTTGCTCTCGATCTCTAATATATATATATCTTGGCAAGCATGTGTAATAATAATATAAAGAGAATGATTATGCGCGTTGCTCCAGAGTGTAAAATATATATACTGGGATTAATAAATTTTCAAGAACGTGAGATATTTTGCGTACTATATAAATATATATATATATATATATATATATATATATATATATATATATACATATTCACGAAAACAAATATATTAACAAAAGCTCTGGCTGTAAAGGTCGATAATAATCTTAATCGAGCAAGCAATATATGTTGTAAAAAGTCGAGAAAAATGCATATTTGCACATTTCTTATATATGCTTTACCGATTCGTTAACTTCTACTTAATATTGAATCATGCGGAAACTGCATATTTAGCGAATGTACATATAACGGCTGATTTATCTCCGTCTGAAAATTCGCCATACAGATGCCGGCAATAGTGACGCACAACATAATACACAATGACTATACGAATACCACTAAATATTATCTCATATTTATTGCTCTTTGAAAGATTCCTGTAATAGTACATTGTTCATACGACTCCGTATTAAAGTTGAATTATTTATCAAGCGTGGCATTTTATCCCCCGATCCAGCCGTAGCGTAAACTTGCCCGGCGTAAAAATCCACTTCCCGCATTAACATTACGCTACATATACATGTATTGCGACAGCCGGATAATAATGCGAAAGTTGTTGTGATTTTGGGGTTAGAGGGCCGAGCGGTACACTGATATCCTCTTTTCATCTCGAGACATCATTGTTTCTTGACTTGCGACGAAATATCGGTTAACATAAGCGCGCGTGAGTTAGGCCAATGCGCCTCGAGTCTGTAGAGACTTTGCGTTACGTATAGTGTCCGAGCATTGGGTACACAATTACACACACTTTTACAGCACTCGTCTGTAAATACTTGTATTTCGATTGGTCGTCGCCTCAAAATTATCCGCTGCTCCGCTCGTCTTTTGCTCGAACAAACGAGGAGAAAGGGGGGCGGGGTAATAATTTTTTTTTCGAAAAAATCAAAAAGAATCGCAATAATCTTCCAACGCGTAAGAATAATGGAACGTGTGCTGCTTTTTCGATGCGATATATTATGAAATATCCTCTCCGGTTTTTGTCGGGGGGGGGGGGGCGTTGATGTATAACAATTGTAAACGTTCGGCTTTTTTAATTGATATTGATATTTTTAACGTTATGCGTATAAACGTCGTATTTCAATTACAATTAGAAGATTAAAATAAAACGAACGGATGGAAAAAATATTTTTTCATGATTTTTTTTTTATCGGAAAACATATCGACACATACGATTATATTGCCATAAGATCGGTCTCCCGATCTTTGTGCATAAGCCTGATTGTTAGTCAGCGTGCATTGCATCTATGGATATTATGTTGACATTATAGAAGAGACAACAAGAGGCAGTATCCAGATTTATCATTTAATTTCATGAAATGATTTCATCAGATTCATCATCAAAATCGCGTCAAATTTGCTTCATTTTTCATTATTATCAATTTTCAGAAGAATATATGGAGAAGTGCATTCTATCAATCATATAATCCATATGCCTCAATTGGTTTAAATAATTGCTTGCAATATCTATGATATAAATTAATCTAATATATGTGTATACATATACTCGCATACACATTTAATTCGGCGAACTAATTAGTAATCCGTGAGGGAGCGCTAGGGAAATTGCGGTAATATTTATATAAGACATTTTTTTTCATCTTACGTATTACAATCTAATATATATATGAAACATTGTGCATATCTCTGTACATCCTCATTGTGATGCAACTATCTCTCTCTCTCTCTCTCTCTCTCTCTCTCTCTCTCTCTCTCTCTCTCTCTCTCTCTCTCTCTCTCTCCATCTGTGCTCGAAATCGCTTGACGATATATCTCTCGCGGTGACCCCGTTATATTCAAAGACTGTAATTATATTATATAAAATGCAACTGTAATATATATATATATATATATATATATATATATATATATATATCGCGTTGAATAAAACGAAGTGTAATTCTAGCCGCGCATCTCCGTCGCCTCACATATGTTTACGCGTGTCTATAGATGCCCAGATATACTTACGTCCGTGATAAATTTTTGGCGAACGCGTTTATACACACTGGGGTATTCGGTCAATCGAATGGACTGCGCGGTTCATCGAACGGATTAGGAACATACTAATACAAACGCGCGCGCAAGTCAACAGAATGTTTCTTCTACGCTTGAATATCGAAATATTGTCGAGCCGATGACAATTAAAATTTCTCCCCCCCGCCTCTCACGCCTGCCCCCCTATTTACGGTTACGCGCACGCGCGTACTCCCCCCCTTGTATATCATATAACCTTGTCCTTGACCGACAGAGTGAGGGGGGGCGTAATATACCAGCGAATGTATACGGAGCACTCCGTTGCTCTTTTTAGCATTCGTGCCACCGATGCTCTGATATATATATATATAGGGTAGTGGCGAAGCCTTGCGAGCTCACTGAGGGAGTTTTGGAGAAGAACCTTTAACGGTTGGAAGAGCTTTCGTGATTTCTTACCGTGCTTCTTATATATATATATATATATATATATATATATATATATATATATATATATATATATGAATATGAATATACATAGTCTATTGAGCGAAAGCGGGGCGTGGAAGCGATTTAAAGAGACAGTGCGCGTGTCACAGCTGATTAGACGACAGACATGCTTGCTGTGATATTTTGAAACAACGAGCATCGTCTTGATTTACAACGTGAGCGAGGCGTGCGCACTACGTGAATTACTCTAATAAATATTGTATAGGACCATCTATTGTCTATGCAAATCGAGACATTGCAGTCTCATAGAGATTGTTTATATATATATATATATATATATATATATATATATATATATATATATATGAAAATTCAGTTCTACATACGTGAATTATTTATACTAGTCTTATTAAAATTCAAGGTTGGGAAAACTGCTAATATTAACATTGGGGATAGTTTTCTTTTTTGATTATTCATATATACCCTGCGTAGTGTAGTTTTTCATCTAATACCAAAACTATTCATGTATGAACTTGTTTTCATTTGCTATAACAAAAAGAAAATTTTTTTTTATAAATATTACAATAGTTCCCAGTTCACGGTTATATGTTCAGTCATTTGACAAAGGACTGTAAAAATCAAATAAATTTGCATAGAGTGTTTATTAATTTGGAGGATCGGTGCTAAATTATCCGATTTTCGCTTATAAAATTTCCAACAAAAAAATTTTATCCTGAGAGATTTGTTCGTGATAAAATTACCGGACATTATGGTCATTTTTATACGAAATTTTTTTTCATGTTTAAAAATCTATATGCTCTGTACCTATACAAATATAGGTGTTGGTGTGAACGACAATTGTTGAAATCGAAAGTAATTTCTAATAGCGTGTATGCAAACTTAAACAGTTCGACGATAGACCCTGCGTATAGTAAAATAATAGAATCAAAGTACTTTCCCTGCTGCTTTTTAAATATTGCCATAAACGAAACAATGCTTGAACGCACCAGCGTACTCTCCATTTTCTACACTTTACATATCGTAGAATATAATGAAATCTACGAAAAAAAATAAGCAAACAAACAATAATAAAACCGTCACGTCGTCCATATTATAATATCACCGTCATTTGTCAGATTTAGACGAGATATACATACATTTAATGCTCGCTCGTGGAAGCATCGTCGTGATTATAACAGTTCCTGACTATATACGTACACACACACACACACACACACACACACACACACACACACACACACACACCTATACATGACCAAGGAAAAAAGCATAAAGAGCCTAGAAACTTCTCCAGAAAAGAAAAAAATATATGCACGTTATAACGTGTATTCTAGCATTGCCAGGCGTTTAATAAACCACCGCACGCGTCACATCAATCACTTTATTCATTTTGAAAAAATTATATTACGCAGGTTTATTGGCATGGCGCACCAATGTAACAAGCGAGAGAAGAAAGAAATAATAATATATATAGTAAAATCATTCATTTTTCTCTCTTTCGCATATATATATATATATATATATATATATATATATATATATATATATTCTAAAAAGCTTAGGTAGAAAATGAAAATTCTAGATATAACATCGAGCAAGATATATTTCCTTTATATGCATATTAAAAAGTAAATTGATTAATATGTGTTCAAAATTACTTGGGACTGGATCTGAATATATGTACGCCTGCTTAATGCGAGATTGAAATTGGAAATCGTATTGGGATATTTCAATCGTTTATATATATATATGATTTTACTCGCTCCTGTTAATCGTATTGGTTTCTTCTCATAATTCCAAATCGAATGTTCTATTATTGTGAAACTCTACATATACGGAAACGGAAACTTTATATATATATATATTAGAATAGAATATGGAGAGTCAAATTAGAATGTGATTGACGGTGATTCGAAATATGCACGTTTCATGCTTTGCGCCAATTATATACTCGAAGTTATTTGCGAATCCTCGCCTAAAAATAAAAAGAGTCACCATTTTACTTGGTTTTGGAAATTCTCCGTATAAATTCATATATAATATATCGACCTCCCTCAAAAATGTTCCTTCCCGATCGTCTGTACGATAGGCTTTATTTTCTTCCTAAGCTCAAAGTTCGCGTTTCTCTTTAAGTTTTGTTTTCATAGATCATAATTTTACATAACGTGAAACCTACGGATATAGTCTGATTGCAGTTTACAATCAACCATCAATAATCAGACTCATATTATTTAACAAAAAATTCGCCAGAGCGAAATAAAATTAATAAATTTTTATTTTTATAGTCGTAATATATAATCTAATGAATCCGACGTATTTTGTCTTGATGAACACAAGCTTTTAATCTATTTCGCAGTTTCATATGGCAAATATTTTAATTTAAAAACTAGAAATTATAAATAACGATGGCTATGGCTGATAATAAGTAATACTGATGAGTATTGCTATTTGAAACTTGAGGACCAGTACACTACTGCTTATGTATATCAAACGAAGTAAATTAATGTATTTCAAGATCTGGGAGTCGCTCACGTTATGTAATAAAAACAATTGTCATCCGACTGGACAATAACAAAAATAGAATTATTAAAAAAAAAACATGTTTTCGATAAAAATACATTATACATTTGAAGCTGTCGATTTGAATAAAAATTGCGCCGATTACCAGCTTTTTTTCTCTTTGATTTTCTTTGTTTTCAACCAAAGCTGACGAATTCATCCTTTGTTTAGAATTTTTAAGACTGCGAAATGACACAGACGTTTGAGATAAAAATTGTTGAACTTTTAAAACTTATATTAATTATACTTTTTTTTTTATATATGTTTCCTTCTTAGAGCAAAATAGCTCAATGCACCATTGCGAGACTCGTTCGAAATTTTGAATTTTCTATTATTCAGATTTTACGCGGAATCGATTGTAAATAAGAACGATATCGCGGCTAGGCCGATGGAAACGTTCGTTAGCGTAGTGTCCAACAACAATCGACATAAGTAGATTTCGATCTTACAGTTATGAGGTCAATCTACAGGGTGGGGTATTGGGGATGAATGGCGGGTGGAGCGCGCGCATACGTACATCTAATATTGATCAAAAGACTCTTATTTCAGTCGCCGAAGATGAGCCCGAGAACCGCTCGAAACGCGCCCGAGTACACGAGGATGCGGACAATTTTTTGCCTCATTGTAACGATGTTAATTTCGCGGGCGATCGTTAATAATGACGGTCTTAGCCGTCTGTATACGTAATCGCGAACATTCGCAAAAAGACCGTAGTAAATTCATCGATTTGTGCATCGCGTCCAAAAATTGTTGTACGATTTCCGATCGTTTTATAATCTTGCGACCGCAATTATTGCTAAATTTGTCGAAACAATTTCCGGCATTGCTATACGATCTTTATTGTTCGCCAAGGAAAAATTGGATTGTCTCGAAGTTTTGTCTTTTCAATTGTCACCGTATTTTATTGTGTGTTCACAAGTTTTGAAAACTATTTGTATGGGCTTTATTCGTAGAAACAACGCCCGGTACACAATTAAGCCCCGTATAGACGGGCAGTTTTTCAATTTTACAAATATCTGATAGAAATCAACCTCGCGTGCCTCTCTGCGCGCCGGCACGTACATAGAGACATATATACATTCATTCATATGTATATATGTATATAGAGTATATAAAGAATAAGAACGAATTTATATATATATATATATATATATATATATATATATATATATATATATATATAAATATACATATATCAGAAACTGTAATGCACGAGACGGCGCGGCGTGCAATTATGCGGCTCCCGAGAGCGAGCGCGCCAGCGCAGGCGAAGGTCAATAAAAGGCCCGCGAGTCGCCGACACGCATGTATAATACAAGCCCGCCACGGTCTTGCCTCGGAGTAGTCTCGGGCCACACGCGCGCGCGCGCGCACACACACGCACACACACACAGACACACGCACACGCACTAGCGTGGGGGAATAGGAGAGTGAATGAGAGAGGCGCGACGAGAGAAGAAGAATAAAAAGAGGCAGGAAGTGGCGGACGTGAGGCGCGCGCGTGCGAGACGCGAGGGCGATGAGGGTGGCGAGGGCGAGGGCGCGGGCGGGGGGGGGGAGGCGCGCGGGCTCGGGAAGGCATTCGCGGAAATTTCGAGGGAGGGGGGCGAGGGGGTCTGGGGAGGACGCGCCAGCGGCACGCTACGCTACGAGCTTCGGGAGGATAATATTCCTATACACGTGCTTCACGCGGCTTATCGATCCGCGGTGCGTTTGCTTTCTCGACACCCCCCCCCCCTCCCGACGCCCGGCCACCAGCAACGCTCCCTCTTTCGCGCGCCCTCCCTTGTGCCACCCTTTATCATCTGTATACCTATGTGCATTTGCTGTACGTTTAGCCTGACAGTGCCTTCAGCTCTTTGCCTTTATTTATTATTTTTTTGTTTTTATTAATATCGTAAAGACGCAAAACAAAGGTCGCGAAATATCTGATGATACGATGTATAATAAAAGCCATCGTTGCTTTATGATTCTCATGGTCATCCTTATGTATACTTTCTATACAGCCCATCTTCCCTCTCCCTTTACGAGTATTATATGTACAGGTATAGACGACCTTATGGATATCCACAGGCATATATACAAATCTACAGGGTCCAGAGTAGAGACGTGTACAAAGTAAAGTTATATATATATATATAGGCGATGTTCTCTGCCGAACGAAGGAGATGCCTTATCGATTCACCCGCATAGCATTTCCTGCGATGATGCACCAACTGTAGATTTATATATGAGATAGTGAGATAGAAGCAATTGTATGAGAGAAAGTGTGCATAAGTGTATGTGTGTTGGAGAGCAAGATAGATAGATAGATAGATAGATAGGGGAGAGAGAGAGAGAGAGAGAGAGAGAGAGAGAGAGAGAGAGAGAGAGAGAGAGAGAGAGAGAGAGAGAGAGAGCGCAAGAGAGCGGGGTCACGAAGAAAATACACACGACACTAGCTGTGTGTAAATATGCTTCATGTTTCTATATATACATATATATATGTTTAGAAAATGCACGTCCGATTAACTCCGTTTCTTCCTTGTCTCTCATTTGGATGTTATGGCTGCTATAATTCTTCTTTGTATATAGTTATAAATAATGTCCAAAGTGATCGTGTTCTATTCTATTTCTAATATACATACTACGATGTGCGCGCGCGCGCGCGTTGGCGATCCCGGATAGTAGGGGGCGTTTACGCGATAATATATATATATATATATATATATATATATATATATATATATATATATATACGCGCAAGTATATTTACAGCCACGTGATGATTGATGGATAGTACATCAGTCGTCTCTCGGGAATTGATGAAACCGTATCTATATGAAATATAACACGAATTTTCCTAGATAAGCTGCATAGAAAGGTATATATATATATATATATATATATATATATATATATATATATATATATATATATATATATATATATATATATATCAAATACGGTACAGCTTTCCACCGCTGAAAAATGGAGAGCGATGATCGGAAAAATATATTAGGTTTAAAAGAGAAAGAGTAAAGTAGGAGAGCGAGTCAGCTGACTTGGTCGTCCGCTGTCTCTCTCTCTCTCTCTCTCTCTCTCTCTCTCTCTCTCTCTCGCACACTTGACAGGTTCCTCGCGTACTACCTCCGAGGGGGGATAGGCATGCTCGGGGGAGGGCAGGGAGCGCACAGAAGGGCAAGGAACGTAGATATATATATATATATATATATATATATATATATATATATATACACTTGCTAACGTCGGGAGAGGGAAGGAGGGGGTTCTCGAAGCTTCCCTCTCGGCATTACATTGTAGGTATAGGTATATACACAGGTACTTAGGTGTTACAAATGTACGGGGGTATACTTACACCTCGAGGATGCGGTCGCCCTTGCGCACGCCGGCCTTCTCCGCGGCACCGTGCGGCAGGACCGCGCTTACGTGCTGGAGCGGCGCGTAGAGCTCGCCGTTGATGCTGCGCAGCTGGCCGCCCTCGCTCACCTGGCCCCGTACGTTGAACCCGAAGCCGGTCTCGGTCTTGTAGATGGTGACGCAGCGCGGGCCCTGATGCCCAATGGCCTTGCAAGCCCCCGTCGCCGCCCCCTCGCTCGGCTGATTCTGCTGCTGGCAGGCCACCGACAGACCCCCGGCATGCTGCTGCTGCTGCTGCTGATGATGATGATGATGGTGATGGGGCGGCGTCGGCGGTGGCCCACCGAGGCGCCCGTTGTTACCAGCGTTCCCGACCATCGCCGTCACCGTCGCGTTCATTATTCCACTTATTACTAGTTATTCGTTATCACTGTATCGGATCCGCGCTCGCTGCTGCTGCTGCGCGCCGTCGTCGTCCGTCGACGATGCGCGCGCGGTCCGGCCGTGGGGGCCGCGACTGCAACAACGACGCGCACTTGGCAGAGAAGCTGCCGTTATTCCTAATCTATATGTATATATGTGTATATATGCATAGATGCATATACATATGTATATATATTTATATATAGATAGATACCAGAACGCGATCGGCCGACGAGGTGACAGTGCGGACGCTTGTTAGAAATATTATGATATAGGAGCTCCTGCTGGGGCTCTGCTCCGCTGTACTGGTGGGGTTGAGCAGGGGCTACGGATTACGGAGCCGTGCCGCCACTTTATTACGTTCCGCGCGTACACAGTCCGCACGATATCGCATACACATATAAACACAAACGCGCAGACACACACTTCTCTCCACTATATACTTCCTAGCCGCCGCCGACTGCCAGAGGATGAGGAGGAGGACCGACGTGAGGACCCGAGCCCAAGCCCGTGCTGAGTAGCTGATGGAGCGGTGGTGGCGCCATCGGCGCTGCTGCGCCGGCACTTCGTGAAAGCTGCGTTGCCATTGTCATAATTCAAACGTCAGTCAAAAGCGTGCGAGGACTAGTGATCTTGGTTTTCGTCGATTTTCGTATAAATTTATATATCCAATCCTATCGTTATGTTATTGGCAAAAATGTAACGTTGATAAGATTTATTATAAAAGCTATTGATTGGAAATTTCGCTTTAGTCTAAGTTGGCTGGTTCGATTTTGATTGAATTGTTTGGTTAATCCCATTTTTTTATCAAAGAAAATTTTTAATTTTCTCTTTAACTATTTTCATTAGTTTTAATTTTAATAAATTTTTGTTATATATATTTTGTTATTATTTTTTTATTATTGTTATTTTTTATAAATTTTTATTATATATACACCTGCTTCGATTACATTATTTAAATACAGCGCTGTATGATTACTTCAATTTCACCTGCTGTTTTTGTCAGTACTGCGCCATCTAGCAGACGGAAGATTAATATGGAAACGTAAGCAAAGCAGTCGACGTAAACGCGACTAACCTACAAAGAAAGCGATTCTCCGCTTATCATGTCTAATAAAATATTAGTTTGTTAGCAAAAGTAAAATATGTCTTCGGATAAATATCTTGACTTTGATATAAAAAAGCTTTTTGAAGAACATACAATTAAAGACATTGAATTAATACAAAAACAAATTCAAAATGAAAGCGATCGTAAGAAAATTGAATTACGAACACTGGTTGGGTAAGTTTTTGTTTGAAAGAATTTATGTATTATTTAATTAATATACAGAAAAACGTATTTAACAAAAATTTTATCAATATTCAAGAGAAAGATATCGTGATTTAATTCAGGCAGCTGATTCAATAACGGAAATGAAGCAAACATCAAAGTCAGTAGTAGAAAAGATAGTAGATATTGAGAAAACAATTCAGAGTTTGCAGCAAAAATATCTTATAGGATTTAAAATCGAAAAAGATGAAGTTAATATACCACAGTAGGAATAATTTTCTTATTTAAATAATTTACTTAGCTATCTGTATTATCAATAATCCTCTAAATACTGATCATTTTTTACAGAGAAGTCGATTATATTTCAGACTCTGTAGTTGTGCAGATAAAAATTTTAATGGACATTCCAGAACATATATGGTCAGCTATTGATGCAAAGGATTTTTCACAGGCAGCTCAGCTATTTTTGTTAGCACAGCATATGAATTACAGTTTAACATTTGAAATTGGAGATTCTATTTTAGCAAGTAAATATCCTATTGCTTCCAAACAATGGGGTATGATAAAGCAGTTTAAAAGTTTGATATATAATTTTTGTAACGAAGCTTTGTTATCCGTGAATTTGACTAAAGAGGTAAAAACAAATACTTAATTTGATTAAATTATGTTGCCAGATATTCATAATTTATATAAATTATCTCTTCAATAGACTGCTGCGAATTGTCTTGCAGCTTTAGTATTACTAGATGGGTTGAACTCATCTGATTTATTAAATAAACTGATCTCATTACGTAGTCAAACAATAAAATCTATTGTTACTTCAGAGAATGAACTTAGCGTTAAAAGTAAAATAAAATTATGTTTAACTGTCTTAATGGAAACAATTTCACTCATCAGTAATTGCTTCATAAGTAAGTATAATATTACTATTAAACTGATACTATGTCATAAGATGAAGCAATAATTTGTTTTTATACTATTCAGAAAGCACAGATAATCAAGAGGGATTAGTTTCATTATACATCAATGAGATTAAAGATAAAAATGCTTTTAATATGCTATCTCAATTAGATTTAGATGAAGAATTAATGAATAAGTTTCTTCCTTTAGTGGCAAAAGGTCACAAGCCATTTGTACATCATGAATTACAAAAAGTTCCATTAGATAATATTCATGAAAGTGTAAATGCATGGTTCCAATCGATCAAAGAATTAGCAACAGTAGAGGTATCTAAATTACTTTTTTTAGTAACATCTGTAAAAGGCATTTATAACATTAGAGAAGAATGCCTTGCTGTAAATATTCCTGAAAACTGGGATCATACTTGGGAAGTTTTTTGTTTACCAAGTATTAATTTTTGGTCTGAATTTTTTCACCCATTATTAACAGAAAGAGTAAAAGGTATTTTATTAAAGATTAAAAAAAATTTTAATTATTTAAATAAATAACACAACACTTTTTTTAGGTTTATTAAATGAGAAATTAAAGATTTGTTTAATTAATTTAAAACAAGATCTAATCGAGTTACTTGTAAAAGTTTCTAGTGAATCATACGAATATCCAGAACATGATTTAAGGTGGTATGTTTGGAAAGAATTGCCAAGGGATGTTCCCCAAAAATTAGTACAAGCTGGAAGTGCGGATAATAAACGTCCTTTACTTATGAAAGTTACAGGTTTTTCTCCAAATCTTCTTAAGCTTTGTGAAAATTTTGAGAACAATCTTTCGGAAGTTTTGTTACATTTAAAGCAGTATTTATATGAACTGGAACAAACAATAAAAGATGATTTACTAGCTGTAAATATTTATTTAACGTATAATAAATTTTCTGATCGTAGCGAAATTCAAGAGTATTTACAATTAATTAGTGGAATTTTTATGGATGATTTTATAACTTTTATAAAAGAGGAGTGTCTGATTGAAAATACAAAGTTTGGGCGATCTGAAATAAATGCGATAGTAACTGCAAGATTTTTACAAGCAATACCTACTTTGTGTTCAAATTTTAAAGAATGTTTTACAATATCCAGATCAACTGGATTAACATTGACTAATGTTAAATGGCAAGAAGTTTGTGATAAACTAAAACAAGAAAGTACTTCAGTATGGTCTATTTGGGCCAAATATTTTATAAAAAGACTGCCTTTACATCGAAGTGATTGTTTATTAAAAGAAAATTCAGAAGATTTTCGTTTTTTCTATATTATATCAGAATGGGAGAAAGTAACAATTGAGGAGGAAGGAGAAGAAGGCAAAAGGATAAATTCAGAAATTTCTGTACCATATCAACCAACTGCACATTTGCAAAATTTTTTTGCTGCTGTTTGTCAGGATTTAAATAAAGCGATACCTCATACAATCCCTAAGTATGTCATGCATTTGTATTCGAATTAAAAACTTTAAATTTTTTATTATCACTTAAATGTTATTAATTGTATTCGTTTATTTTAGAACTGTGATAAATGAAATAATTAAAAGTATTGCACTAGAACTATATGATTATTATTATAATGTGTCTCAAAGCTCAAATATCCGACAAAGACAAGCAATACAAACGTTGTTTGATGTAAAATATGTAACTCTTTTAATGGTTCCAAGAGATCAGAAATCTCTTGTTGATGAATCCAACAAAGTGTGTAATGATGTAATTACAAAAATTGACCCTTTTGATTTAGATGTATTTTCCCCATTTATTAATACTAACGTTAAAAGGGCAGTACAGAGAACATTGGTGAGCTAATGATTTTTTAATGACTCACAAATGATTCTATTGTGTAATTATCATTGTCATTGCAGTTGCTTTACGGTAATCTTGTGCCGCACATGGAGCAGTTACATTCCATATTAGGGGCTCGAATTGAACATATCGAAGGTTCAAAGTCCGCCAAGGATCCTCCAGCTCTGTTGGAACTTTGCACAGGTGCTCCTTGGTTTCCACCTCTGACTATTACACCACCGTTGAAAAATTTGCCAGCTGCAACACAATCGGCTATCGAAAAAGCGCAGGTACTACGAAGTTTCAGAAATTCATTGATTATAAACATAGAATAGAAAAGTTTAGAACTAGATCACTAATTATTGAATCGGGTGTATTTCATGTAATCAGATGGACCTATTTTTATCTACATTTTGAAAGGTAGTATGTAATAATTTGGTAAGACAATATGAGTGTTTTTATTGATTTAATCTAAACGCATGAAGTTACAATTCCATTGAGTCCTGAATGTCATAATAATTAATTGAATTGATTTCGTTTTACGTAACGATGTTGATAAACGCAATTTTTACTAATACAAAATCGCATAAAAATTTACATTTCATCGAATACAAGGCTAAATCTTCTTCTTTTTTTTGTCATTTTTTTCACAATAGAAATCCAAGCAGCCCGCGAAAGAGCATTCAAGGAGCGACTCTACCGGCTCGACAATAAAATCTGGGGCAGCCGCATTTTTCGGCGCTATGGGAAGCGATTGGTTTGGCACAAGCTAGTCCATTTATAAGTATTTCTATTATATAATGTATCGATGATGAGAGCGAAATTTTGTATCATAAGACATTTGTACATATCCAAAAATAAAAAAAAAAATTGTTTTTAAACTTATACATTACATTTCAATTTAAAATTACATCGAGTATTTACCGAAAAGTCAAGTATATTTTGTATATATATATATATATATATATATATATATATATATATATATATATATATATATATATATATTATAAATTTTCAGCCCTCGTAAAATGCAGGGCTCAATAAAAAGATTTATTCACTCTCGCAGTATTTTTCAGAGATTTTTCCAAGAAATTTATAAAGCTTCTTAGAGAACTTATTCGCAATAAAACTTCCATTAGTCCTTCCGGAAGCACCCTTTTAAGTGGCGGTAAATCCTTCAGTTTACCAATAGAGGCGTGCGAGGGAGAGAGAGAGAGAGAGAGAGAGAGAGAGAGAGAGAGAGAGAGAGAGAGCCAAAGGGAGAGGCACACAACAGCTGCCCTATATGCGATGGCCGTATCCTGATGGTGCATTGCAGCGTCTCTATCATAATGATCTTTATATTTTCGATTCTTTCGTAAAAGTGGATCCTTTATATATACTATCGAATATATATATATATATGCGCTCGCTTTATGATTTCAGCCGATAGGCTTTGCACTTTCCTTATTATTGTTCCAGGCTATTATGGCTAATTAATCCGAGCAAACTTAACGGGCAGCTCTTCTTGAAAGTCGTGCAATTCGTCGACCTCTCAGCCATCTCGATTTCGCGCCCGAGGCTTTCGTTTCGCGACGACGAGGGCCTGAAAAGAAGTTTTTTTTCTTTGTAGCTTTTCATTTAACTTTATTTTTTTTTCCCACAAATTATTCATTATCACTGTGAATTATCACTAGCCTAAAAAATATGCTAATTCAATTTCGAATCAATCTGCTCAATATATATTGACAAAAAATTTAATGAATTTATATAAATATTCTCGACTCCCTCTCTTATTTTCAAATATTTTTTTGCTTTGGACAAATGTGAGTTGAAAGAGAACAGAGAGACCATATATTAATTTTAATTTATGAAATTTTTTGTACAATAGATATACGCAGAAAACGAGTATTTTTACACGAGCGATCTAAACATTGGATCCAAAAACTTATAGGATTTGATTCTTTGTAATGCTTTCATGTAATTTACGAGTATGCTCCGATATTCGTACAATTACAAAGTAAAAATCTATCGCGATTAAATTATTGGAGGTGACACGCCACCGTCAAATTCTAAAATAAAAAGAGTAGACATCTTTTCTCTAATAAATAGACATTATTGCTTCTAGAATACGAGGGCCACGTGATATGTAGCTATAATAGGAAGTACGAATACAAAATCCAAACTCACTGACAGTAGGATTACAGTGAAATCGATTAAGAAGATAAATTCAAATTTTAGGATGTTATAAATTAGTTACGGCATGCATGAATAGAGGACGTACGGGTCGAGTATTTAGGAAAAGTTTTATAAATATATTACTGGTTTTCTGAACTAATTATTGCTTTATTTTTACAGATTTATATTGAAAAATATGTTTTGAAGAAAATTTGAATTTATTTTATCCATCAACTTCGTTGGAATTCCACAGTCAGTGAATTTAAATTTTGTACGTAATTCGTATTATAGCTTCGAATAATGTGAGTTTTAATAGGTTTTCAACCCATCAAATTATTGCTAATAATATCTAAATATTGTAGAAAATATATACCATAGAATATATATAACATACTGCAAATACTTTTTTTTATTTAGAAATTTTTTAACTTAGTAATTTTTAATATTCATTAAATAGCAAAGTATAACGATGAAATATACTATTAATTAAAAAAAAAAAGAAAAACAAAAATTAACGAATCTTTCATTCACTTATTGTTCTCCTATAACAATAAATTTGATATAGTCCTATACTGAGCACAGAATGAAGGCTAAAGTGTAAAAATTTAATAAAAGATAAGAGATGTCCATTTTGGTTTTCAATTTGTTTTTACAATAGATTTCCGGTTATAATACAAAATAGTATTATAAGCTACAAACGATCGTATAATAATGAAATTTTTAACGGCAAATGTTTTAATATTGTTGGCTTATATTATTTCGTACTTAAAAGCCAAATAACATCATACAGATTATTGCCATTATCTAAATACAATATAAAAATATTGTTTTTCATACCAATGTGTCGTCCTTTAACTCGCTAAATATTTTCATTGGAATATAGATTAAATAATTGAATTTCAAATTTAAAGCGTAGATCACTCATTTGTATTTTTGTCACGATCTGACGATAAATTTACTTACAACATTTTGTTCAATAAGTTTATTACTTTATTTATTTATTTATTTATTTCTTATATTTTATATTTTCAATATCGTACAGATAAAATATGCTAAAAATAAAATCCTGTTGAATTAAATAAATAAATAAAGTATAATATTATAGGCAGTCATTTAAATTTCAACAATTTACGTTATTTCAAATTCAATTATCTATACATAATGTATAAAAATACTCAACTTACGTAAATATTATGCGAATAATATCGCCGACCAGGCCATTGTGAATAAATGGAAATTTGGCAGATTCGCAAATTGCTCTCAGCAGACACGCCCTTCCTGAATATCCGTAACTGAAAATACGATTTGGTTTTAATGCTGAAATAAATCGTTTAAAATTTGTATTTCAATAAAAAGAAATGTCTCGTGTTATCGATATCGATGTTTTTTTTTCTTTCATTAATTAATTACAGCGAAATAATTGTTCGATTTATATGGAGCAATTGGATGATGTTTCAAGTGCCCGGCTGAGTAAAAAAATAGACGGTCAATACGAAGAATATTTAATAAAAATAAGAAGATGTTTCTCGATTAAATAATTTTGAAACATCGTAGATGGCAAAATAATATGAAGGAAATTGGTGACGCGATTTTACTATACGTACCTCTATGAGATTTTGACATTCCCTTAAAATGCCTAATGAAATTCGCAGATAACTAACATTTTATTATTGACAATGAAAATATATTTGAGGCAATGTTTGTATATATATATATATATATATATATATATTTATTTATTTATTTATTTATTTAGATATCGGAAATTGATCATAGAACAATTAAAAAAAAAATATATATATATATATATATATATATATATATGAAAGAAGCAGGCATAATTAAATATAATAAACTTTTTGAAGGAATTAAAAGTATGAAATGATTCACGTAAGAATATTACGGGAAATGGAAATAACTTTACAATATACATCATATAAGTAGTAAAACAAGAAAGTATCTTGCACTTATTTTACTTACAGCATTTCACATAAGTACATGAGACCGCATATATTCTTAGACAATATTTATATCGGTAAAAATTGTCGTAACACTTCGAAAATTCCGTAATATTGGAATAAATTCTGACAAACAGCTGATATAACTTTTAATTCAGGCGAATACCTCTCTCTTTCTCTCTCTCTCTCTCTCTCTCTCTCTCTCTCTCTCTATCGCTGCCACTGAGAGCTTTAAAATATTTTACGGTTATTACATCAAGTCCTCCAATGCCTTTTCGAGTTTTATGGGCACACCGCGACGCGACCGATGCGAAAACATCAGAGTTACGTATACGGTAGTATATATATATATATATATATATATATATATATATATATATATATATATAAACATCTTTAAGATATACATATATAACGCCATATATTATTCGAAAAAACATTAGCTGCCCTATATACATAAATTTGTATACACTTATACATATATAATGCGTAGATTTTCGCGCGCCAGCCCACTACACTGCATTCTATGCTTTTGTTTTTCAATTCTGCAATATATATATATAGGCTGTAGGAACCGCCGGAAAAAAGTGGCCACTATATATGTGTGTGTATGTGCTTTTTAGCGCCGTGCCGCGCCGCCGACCGCGCAATAACTCCCCAAACTGGCGGTGCGCGAGGTCCTCCGTAGGAAAAAGAAACTTTTCATCGCTCTTTCTGACCCTGCACCGCCCCGCTCCCCCTCCCCCTATCGCCGCTCGCCCGTTTGTTTTATAAGCAATTCTTCGCTTGCACGCGGATAAAAGGGTGGATCGATGCGCTTAACTCCGCATACGTACGTAAAATAAACCGAAACAAGCGGCTGCCGTCGGGTAAAATTGCAAAATGTCAAATTTAACTTTGGGACTGCAATTAGTTGTGCGTTCGCGCATGGCAGTTGAACGGAGAGAGAGAGAGAGAGAGAGAGAGAGAGAGAGAGAGAGAGAGAGAGAGGGGATGGAGAGAGGGAGGGAGAGGCAGAGAGAGAGAGATCGAGAGCGGTCGAAATGTATACGAGCTTAATTAAAGCGCTGTTGTATGTTTTTGGCTTTTTTCCTTGTTTTTAATTTTTCGGAAACAAGGAAATGCGCGCGCTCGCGCGCATCGTTCTTATTGTACAAAAGAAATGAAGCAACGAAAAACAAGACAAGATCATATCTAAATGTATATATATGTATATGTACGTATATCGAACCTCTCCAGCTTGCTTTGGATAATCTCGTAGAGCAGACGCCTGTCGAAGACGCGGCTCCGCCTCTCCGTCGCGCAGCTCTCGTCCAGGTAGTCGGTGTCAATGCCCGGCACCGCGTAATTCGCCTCGAAGTAATAGGATACGGAGACGGACTTGCGCGGCAGGTCGATCGGTATCGATATCGCAAAGAAGATCTGAAAGTTTTCGGGATTCGTCTGCTTATGTTATTTTTATACATTGTGTATATACATCCAGTCATATGTGTAAGGGGCCCGGGGCGAGCTAAACGAGACGGCTATAAAAGCGTATAATTGCAATAAGGGCGAGGGAAGCGATATTTTGGTGGTTCCAGTTGAAAAAGGATCCGGTGGATTTGCGTATGAGCTCATCGCGCACGTATGAAATTGGCTCCGTTCTTGCTTTGCGTTAAATTTGTGTCCTTCTTTATACGTGTTCTTGCTTTTTCGGACTGTTTTAAAAAGTAAATAGTGCTTTCTTATTTACCTGTTTCTAATTTTTTTTTTTTTTTAATAAGAAATAAGGCTTAACTTAAGCAATCGAAGCCTCGCTGTCAGTTTCCTTTTGAATATTCTGATTTGCGACACTATAGACGGTGCATGAAACAGTTGAGTTATAAAATTGACGAGATTTACTAGTCACCCAGTGGAGGAAAGCGATCCAAGCATTGCTCAACGTATGATGAAAATCTAGATACGATTGTGAATCGACGAATTATGGAAAATTCATAGGCAAAGTCCGAAAAGATTCGGCGAAGACGTTGAAAATCTGCCAATCCTATAGAGGCAGAGTCTGGAAAAGTTTGCTAATTTCTGACAAAATTTCGTTAGACGTTTATATTTAAATTTAATTAAGTTAATATTTAATTTATATTTAACAATAATAACAATCTCTATCGTTCTATTTTAATGTCGAAAATATCAGCTATATTGAAATTATTTCATTCGTTAATATCCGAGTTATTTACTACATTATGTAATGAAATTCATAATCCTTGAGCTTAAATTTTGTAATCTTTGCCAATGAATTTACCGAGACGGGGTCGAAAGGGGAGTCAGTCAACAGACCCCAACTGCGCTTACAACCTCTCGGCTCTAGGCAAGGTTTTCTCTATATCCATATATAGATCGGCTTAAAAATAATAAAAAAAATATATATATATATAATATATACTCACGCCCGTGGCGCTGCCTTTGGGAAAGTAGAGGGAGTGCAGGTGCCGGGTCAGCGCGTCCTTCGCCCCGTGCGGACTGGCGCCGGAGGAGCCGGAGGCGCGGCATCCCCAGAGCAGGAACGCCAGCCAGAGCGCCGAGCCTTGTCTGTTGGAAATATTTAGATGTTGAGAATGATCTCGGAACAGTCGCTTGGTAAGACGCAGAAGTTCCGGGCGTTACGATGAAGCGCAAAGAATGTAAAAATTCTACGCAACTTCGATTCGCCAGTTGGGCTTTGGGCTTTCTTTCTCCCTCCTCCAAAATCGCAATGTCGTCGTTTATCGAAGGAGCTCTCGGGGGCTCAAATTTTTGCACTCGTTAAAGCTATTTCGTATCCTGGATCGATATTCAATTAGAGCAAATATATATATACATATATATATATATATATATATATATATATATATATATATATATATAGAAAGTCGAATATTCCAATAACAATTTGATTTAAATTTCGTCCAACTAAATATATCAATGGAGTTCGATTGATATTAAATCGCGTATTTTATTTACATCGATTTTCGATATAGCAAGGCTAATTAGCGTAAGATTAGCCGATTTATTTGGATGCAATTAAGAGCTAAAATCGAAATATTATAACGTATATTCGTATACGGATGAATGGTAATTTCTAGTCCAACTATGCATAAAATGTAAATATTCACGCTGGTCGAAGTGAATTCATTTACACGAAAATGCAGATTTATTAAATTATCTTTACTCCTATCGCGAAGCATATATAATTTACTTATATATTTTTTATTCGTCTGTATATTCTTTTCATTTAAAGTATTCTCACTAGAAGCTATCGAGTCTATTACTATTATTTTTTTTTTTTTAAAGTTTTTTTCTACTGAAATAAAAAATAAGATTTAAGCTTCGATAAATTTGAGTTTTACAATCCGAACGCAGGTAACTGGTGCTGATTTCAACTCCAGCTACAAATTGATGCCGTGTATTATTAATTATTGTACATAAGTCCGATCGTTAAAGCGCACTACACACAACACACACACACACACACACACACACACACACACACACACACACAATAGCAGCCAGTTCATATAGCTATACGGAGGATCCAAACAATCAATATCTAATTAAACTAATAATCATCTATTCCGATCTAATATAGCAATGCAGCGCATTTACTTTGCCAGCGGGCAGAGGAGGGAGGGAGAGAGGGAGGGAGAGAGATATCTGCCAGAAGCTCTTTATATAGAAGCATGATTCGGGCGATATACGTATATCATTTTCATCGATGTGCGCGCCGAGTAATTTTCGCGCGGCCATTGTCTTTGTGTTTGTGTGTGCGCGCGCGCGCGTGTGTGTCTCCTGTTCGCGATTTAAACCAGTGATGCTCGCCTCGAAACTGGGGTAATGGATAACGTGTTTCATTGATTAGATGTTCAATTTTTCAAGTTTTTGTAATTATGATCAGGATCGGTTTTGGATCCTGCAGTCACGAGGGGGCATTAGAATTGTTTGAAAAACGATTCGAACGCGCCGAAGCAATCGGGATTATTCGGTCATTTCTTTTCAAATGGAATTGCGTTCGATTGCGACGGAATTCCCGACTGAAACTCGAGCTAATGCGTAGTTGAACCAGAATTTTATCTCGAATTGGGAGACGCGGTAAAGTTTCGCCGGAGTCGAAAATTCCAGCAATAATTTCGGAAGCACAAAATTCTTTTAGTTAAAAAAAAGCCCAGTTCAAGCGCTTCCTCTGTATGCCCATTTGGTAGATAAGCAAATTCTACATCATTTCCGATTAAATAGAGCGTATAAAAAGTCAAATCTAATTTCATCGAGCACTTTATCAAGCTAAAACTGAAATAGCTTGTAATTTAATACGTTTGTTAGTGATAAAAATGACCGCTCGCCGCGTATTTTTACCCCGTAATTCGAAACACACATCTTATTAAAGTTTCGGCCAGATCCAAGACTCGCGGATCGCGCGGCCTTTTAGTACACCGAGAAGAGCACCTTGCGCAATAATTCAGAAGCACTTTTTTCACTGTATTATTTAAGATTAATTAAGTGGCGCTGCTTATTTTTCGTGTCTTACGAGTTAGCGTACATTAGACTTGACAGAGACATTTTGGACTTTAAATTAAGTTAGAATGGGGACGGATGGAAAACTAGGCTGTAATAATGTTAATTTAAGTTCTAAATAGTTATAATTTCGTTCCCCATATTACATTATACGTTACCTTATATTGCGTGCCAGACATTAATTACATCCGTAAACAATAATGGGCTTTTCACAGTTTCGTCGAACGAAAGATAATATGAGCTAATATAAAATGAGAATTTAATTATCATTTGCAATATTTTTGCTTAAGAATGGTAATTAGGTTTACAATTAATTGGTGATTAAAACCAGGCTGGAAAACAAAAAATTCGTAACTTCAAAGAAGGTTTTAGATTAGAATAAAACGATTTAGTCTGAGTAAAAAAAAATATCCTTCATTTCAACCAACTCTGATAGAAATAAATCAAGCTTATTTTAAATTAAGAACATCTTTATTTGAACTATATCGTTTCATTGAATACTTTTTCTGTTGCAATTTAGTCTACGATATACTGAATAACTTACGAAAATACTACTTTTATTGCTTATTCATATATATACATACACACACACACACACACACACACACACACACACACACACACACACACACACACACACACACACACATATGTATGTATGATATATCTGTGTTACTACTTACGCGGTCGTCATCGCGGGAAGATCGCCGCAAGCTCGTTTGGACTCCTGGCGAATTCGCCGCGGAAGTAACAGGGGAGGGGTGGGGGCGTGCGCGCGCGCGCACACACACAATACAACTGGCCCGCAGAAAATACAAATGACGGAGGAGGTGCGAAGACGGGAAGTTAATGATTTTAAGTGGCGTGCATTAGCTTTAATTCGAGCCGGCGTGTTTACTTGTTCCGAAATGAAAATCCTCCTCCATTGAATATCGGAAGCCGTTGCAACAAATGGAAATGGATTACGCTATTATTGTAAAAATCTGGTTAATAACGACTAAGACGGACTTTTAAAATTACTAGCTACTAAAATGTGAGTTAAAAATTTATCATTGCATAACGCGATTTTTCACCTGCATTACTTATCATTATTCAGATCAGTATGTCGTTTCAGTATATATATATATATATATATATATATATATATATATATATATATATATATACACTTATATATATATATAATTTTAACAAACTTCCCGCGGCGCGTCAAAGGCTACTCCGAACACTTTTCACAACGTGCACAGGGCATGGACGAAAAGAGGAAAATCCAACCTCTCGACATCATCTCCAATATCCTTTTCGCGCGCGCGCGCGCGACGAAGAAAACAACGAAACAGCCCCCATTCGTACATTCGCGCAAAGTCGCATTAGATTAGCGACGGGGCGCGCGCCGGGGAGCGTCGCGTTATAGGGCGAAATTCACCTCGCGGGCTGTCCTTCCAAGGCGGCGGCCTGGTCGTACCGCGGTCCGAGTCGTACCCAGGTCCGTGGGCACCGGACGCATCTACCTGCTCGAGAGCGCCTTTTTTTTTACGTATAGACGTACCGAGTACGTCTCCTGCTCGGGTCCTGCCCACGACAATCCCTCGAGTATCCGCGATTCCGTTGTCGATCGATACTCGATCCCCGGGCACGCGTCGGCGAATAATCGAGCCACGGGCATTGTTTGACGTTGTATCGCGCCCCCCGCCCCCCCCACTTCCCCCTGTATTTTAGTTCGACGGCGCGGCGTAAACTCTTGACATCTCCTTTATACGCGTGCAGAGACCCCGGCGGATACCTCGGTTTTGCGCCGGGCATTACGTGGAAAGCAATTAATACACGAACTATTTACCTTCTCCCCGAACGCTGTGTCTCTGCCTTTCCTGTTTGCTGGCTCTCGTCCCTATACCGCCCACCCCCACCCCCCTAGCTCAAATATACGATAAAACAAAAACGTACTTTCGGAAAACCGCGTGCGTTTCGAGTGTATCTCTGATTAAAAATGGATTTCCGGCCTTTTTTTTTCGAGGGGAAATATAAATATATGGAAAGGGCGCGCGCGATATCGATATTTGATGAAAGCGATGAAAGGGAATTGATTTTTTTTTTTTTTTTTTTGTCATTCGCGAGAGTTGGCGGTGCGGTGTATTTTATGGTTTGGGGCGTAATTCTGGGTTGCTTTATAATATCGATGGACTATAGTATATACTGTTATACGGTTAAGTTACACTAGCGATTAACTAAAGTTAAAGGTTTGGCAATGAAACATCGTTATATTTATCGTCATTTATCTTCAGAATGCGAGCGGTTGCCTACTTGGACATTTGCAATGATGCAGCCGAGCCAGTTCTCGATAATCAACCGAGCCTGAACGATTTCAATGAATCATTACACTTTCTATTAATATCTAATAAGAGACGGGTTCGAATAATTTATGTTTACAAATTTATCAACAATTCAACTTGCCGCATATGCTCAATTAAAATATTGCAAATTTCGTTATAAATTTATATAAATAAGCAGGAACGTAGAGATGAGACCTGCTCTCTTTTCTATACACAATGTTTATTTTGCACTGGATAGCGTTGAAAGTGCGATTAAATCAATTCAGGAGACAGGCATAAATTAATGCAACCATCTTTTCATTTTTAAAATAAATTATCCGAAACAGCGTCTCGACTTTTTCTGCAAATTCTATTGCGATAGTATAACTAACTAATAATTATCCTTCCTTCATTTTACATTTGTTGATTTTTTTATTTAATTCATTATTGTTAATTCAATTGTTAAATTTAATTGTAGTTCATCATAATGTATATACATATAATTATAAATAAAAACATTGCTGGTATTATCTACAATTATAATAACAAATAAAAGTCCTTGATAGTTGGCATAAGGCATGGCCATGATTATCATATTATAAATGTAATGAAATATCTTATATGAATATCTTATTTTAGCCTAATTATTATTTATTATTATTATTTTTGATGCTTGCAACAATATCAGGTAGTATTAACAACATTTAATATATAACTCTGCCGACATTTAGCATAATACACTCAACAAATTGATTAATGCTCTTATCAATGGATTATACTTAATGACTGTAGATTGCGATATGTTCTCAATATGGCAAATCCAGAATTAGATAAAGTAGCTATCTAAAATTACCTTAGAGTTATGAACGGGCGACGGTACAACTACGGCTGATTATTATTTTTTAAAAGTATACAATTGTAAAAATTCATTTTTTGCATCAAAAAAAAAAATTTTTTTTGTTCAAACACTATATATTTGCAATATAAATATACCAATTTAATATGGATAATAAAGTCTGAATTTATCTTTAAGGATATAGAATACATTTTAATGCGATATAAGTTGAAATCCCATAATAAATTATCGAATACTGGTTTAACGACCGTATTATTTAGCTATAAATTATATAAGCGTATAATAAATATAATACAGATTTTTATTGAAGATCACTGCTATGCTGTTTTACTAGTACTTACGCGGGCGTGTATGTGTATACATATATAAGCCTACCTAGTTTGCTTGTAGTTCTATATATCTATATATATATATAAGGAAGACCGGCTGCTTTATGAACAACGCGCACAAGGCCGATATTATGAAGTGTGCGCGCATACGCAAACATTTCCGTGGCCAGTATTGTATATAAATATACAGAGGGCGGCGTCGAGGCTCGCTTCTATGAGCTCGGCGTGTTGTTCGCCGTAGATACATATGCATGCATATATACGGCACTACCTTTTTTTTATCCAGAACCGATATACAAAGCGCGAAGTTTCATTACTCGCGCAGCGAGTCAGTGGGGTGTTTTATTTTTTGTTTGTTTGTTTTTTTGTTTTTGTTTTTTTTGTTTTTTCTTTTTGTTTTCGCCTCGCTCCCCCCTCGCCACTCCGGCTGCAAGCGCGGCAATCGGAGGGGAGGGCGAAGCAAGCAGGAAGAGAATCGAGTGGAAATAATGATGGATATTTGATAAGTAGGAGAGCTTTCCTATTAAATGTTTAAGCGAATGGTGTCTTTATTTTTTTTTCCCTCCTTTTTTTTCTACTATTTTTTGGGCATTATTTCTTCGTAGACCGTTTTCGCCGGCAATATTCGTTCACGGGCGAAACGCGACGTTGCTGATGCTTGAAGCCGGCAGAACATGCTCAGATCCATTATTTTACGTGTAATCGATTTATAAATCGATTTATCTGGCAATCGAAAATTATGGCTGTGAAATTATTATGTTCTGTGAAATTTTGAAAGATGTCGTTCGCTCGCCATACTCGTGAAATGCCTGAAATCATGATTTTTAACTTTTACTCATTATCACTTTATTGATGGATTTTTTTTTGGACATTCCACGCGTATGTATACGGAATCATTAACGGAGCCACGACACCACTGCATCGCGTTGTATTGCCCTCCATTGCCGACTTCCCTTCGAAATTTCCATCTCAACCATGTAGAACGCCACCGGGTGACAGTTTCTCTAAAAATTCCAAAGCCGATTTACGCGAGAGCGAGTTAACGAAAGTGCGTTGATAAAAAACAAAAAAAAAAATAAATAAAATAAAACAAAAAAAAACAAAAGAGATGGCTAATTCAGCAGCAACGTATCGCGGGTGTTCGACATAATTCTAACGTTCCCAAACGCCGTTAAGATTGCTTCGCCTAAAATCGCTCTTTCATATATTTCGTTACGCACAGCCGCCGTAATACATTTCACTTGGGGGGGGGGGCAGGATTTTAGGATAAATTTCCGAGTGGGAGTGGACGAGGGAGACGGGCAAAATCCTAATGGCCCGGGGGGCCATCTGCAGGTGGAGCGAAATACGAGAATGTGCATTTTGAGGCGGGGGCGGAGCGAAAACAAACCGGTTACGAAATTGCTACCGCCACCGCGGTAAGTCGAAAGAAAGGGGCAAAAGTAACATTCGCCCCTTCTCGAGGAATTCCTTTAATTTGTATCGTGCACGTCTCTCTCTCTCTCTCTCTCTCTCTCTCACTCTCGCCCTTGATAAATGCGCCTCGGCCCGCGGGCGGGGAAAACGGAACTATTTGTTTGTAAACACTTTGCCCCGCAGTTGATGCGCCTTCACTTTTAAACTGCCATTTATAAAGGTTAAACGAGTCTAATTCCAATAACTGAGCAGTCCTCTGCTTTTTAATTCGTAAATAGCTCATCGTCCAAGGGTTTTTTTTTTTTTAAATCTTTTTTCTCAGCTTTTATGGAATCTTCATTAAGAGCGCGAATCCCACCAGGATAGTGGGATAATTCACGGTGGCTCGGGTGGACAATTAATCGTTAAATACTGAGATGAGCATGCGAAGAGTTCGGATAAAAAAAGTTAAATAAGAGAAGCTGCTCTTTTTCTTCTTCACGTATTTATATAAGCTAATAGGCTTATCAGTATCTATGACTATAGGCCGTTTTCCATTTAAAACTTTGTTATCTTACGGTAAAATGTATAGATCAAAGAATTAAAAAAAAAAAAACAAAGTTTATACCATTTCGTAAACGAGCGAGATTTATTAGCTCACTTTTTGTTCGCATTTTTTTTTCGCCATTGCTTCGCATATATATGTATATATATATATAACAATAAGAAATGAATTCTGTAAAACAATGAGAAAGTGCAACCATTACGACAGTCTGCGGTGAAAACGGAACGTTAATTTTCTTTTTTCATTACGCTTACTTAACATATGGCGTAATTAGTTTTTCTTCCTGGAGCGTAAAATGTAAGGCTGAATTGAAAATTTCTTTTATACGCTTTACGAGACCGCCATTACAGGATGAATATTCCATCTGTCACAATATCAGCGTAACAGGTTTTGATGCGAGTGCAAAGTATGTCAATACGCCTGTCTCGATAACGATAAAGAAAAGCTTTCGGCGAAATAGACAGATCCAACTCGAGGAATTATTAGATAGCAGCGTATTGCAATAATGATCATTGCAATTACTTGGTATTATGGAAATAGGCTAATTTCTTTTAGAGGCACACCCATACGTCATTGCGGAGCGTGCAAAGAATTCATTTTACGATTACATTCTAAATTTATTTTAGCATTTCATAATAATTCATCGACGAATCAATTTGAATTTCTTTTTTTTTCTTGTTTTGATTCACTAATATTTACACACAAATCATAATAAATCGCTACGTGGGGATGCCCCGTTGCATTTTCTTTTGATCCTCGCCTGAATTCTTTCGCGACTGTGGGAGTATACGGAATTCGCGCGAGCAAAGAAACAAAATCCTTTATCTGCGGAATAATCGCAGAAGCGCCAGTTCCATATCGCGCAGTCGCGATCGCAGCGCGGCCGTGTAGATCGGGCAGAGCAACGAACCGAATTCGCAAACTAAATGTACGTTCCGTCGATTGCGCGCAATATGCCGGCCGACTGCCGCGATTTTTCGCAACGAGAGACCGGAAGTATATGTATATATATATATAACATCAACCAACCCTCTGGGCCTCTTTTCCCCAAAATTTCATTAGTCCACGTATAGTCATACAGGTGCTCTGCCTATACATATAGATAGATAAATATATACACATATAAGCAGACGCAAGGAAGAAGCCCGTATAATTCTGATCTTCTCTTTTTTTCTGTACTTCTCCCCCTCCCCCCCCCGCTTTATCTTCCCTTTCGTCCAAAGCGAGGCGATAAAGCAACATGGAGCGGAGTAAATCGCCCTGCCACTCTTCCCCGATCCAGCCGCCGTCCCAGAGATAGGCCTTCCGCTGGCCCGTTTGGATTCTGATTTGCAACTCCGTGGAATGCGCGCATATATGTGCGTGTATGCGCGTACATCTACGCCACACACATGCACCATGGCTCGCGGCGCGCGCGTAAATGGAATTCCAATCGCGACCTTTTCACTCCCTCCACCACCCTTCCGCCCCTCAGCTCTGTATCCCCTTTTCCGGAGGGCGGGGGCAGTGGAAGTATACATCTCGAATACGTGTATATATCTATACATACATATATATATATATATATGTATGTATATATATAGATGTATGTACGTACGTATGTATGTATGTACGTATGTATGTACGTATAAACCGCGGCGGCGGTGGCCTAAACTCGGGGGAACTTTCCTTCCGACGCGCGCTTCGTGGCATTTCGGCCGTTAATACAATCAGGCGCGTCCCTCGATCCCCTCCTCAACCCCCTCCCACGCCATCGTCCCTCCTTCGAACGTAATTAAACGAACTTAGGAGGCGCGCCGCCGCTATACGGTGATACACAATTTGAGCGCCGGCTCTCTCGCCCGCTCTCCCTCTGTCTCTCCCTCTCCGCGGCTAATTAAATTATTATATAACGCAGCGTGCGAGCGAGCGAGAGAGCGAGCGCGTTATATGCACGCCGAGGGGGCGTCGAACGTGGCCGCGCATAATAATAACGATCTTCGATGATGAAAAACAAAGTGCGACGCAGAACGGCACGGGGGGAAAGAATGAAAAAAGAAAAAGAGAAAAGAGGTTGTCGCTCCCCTCTGCCCACCCTCGCCCCCTCCCCCCCACCATGTTTTGGCGCAGCTCGCGGCGATCAAAATCCCCCTTCGTCGCAGTCGCGCCCGACGCGGGCGCGTTGTTCGCCCTTCGCTATCCAGATGGCGACTGCTGGCCGCGGATCCGCCGCCCGACGCGGCGGCGCGCAGCGGCCCCACCCATGAGATTCGAACGTTCCTCTCCGCGCGGCCCATCCCGCTCCATGGAGCCTCTCCGCAGCGTTTCCCCCGCGCGCCCATGTTCTGTCGCTCTGTTTTTCTACGTCTCTTTCTCTGTCTCGGTCTCTCTCTCACGCTAGTCATTAATGAGCCCCGCATTCCTCAGTTGACACATAAATATTTATCTACGTAATCGATCCGCAGAACTATCCCTCGTTATCCTTTCTCAACTTTATCATATTAGCGCCGGCTGACTGGGCAACGATAGGAAACCCGTGTATGATTTAATTATTCGCGATTTTGATACGGAAACGCGAGGAAATTCATTTTACATTGGGTTGGCCTTACTATGAATTGAGAATTTTGTCATTATTCGGTACCTGTACGCTTGTGCAGCTGTTTTCAAACTGCTTTCCATAAGCTTCCATTAGATGAAATTTGACGAAGCTATTACTATTTTGCATAGTTTACAGGTCATATTTGAATTCGTAAAACATATTATTTCGAGAAAAAACAAACCCTCGTTTCTTCGATTCGTAATGCAAAAGTCCTCATTTTTTTTTGTAGAATTCTATATTCTAATCTATTTCATGTATTCTTGAGAGGCTATACAAGAGACTTTCAGTCTTTAAACTTAATAAGCTACTAATATAATTTAATCTTCCCCTATCTTTGTTTTTCAGAAGGTCAATCTATGCAACGGTTTTAAATAATTGAATTTTTGTGTCTTTAACATAAGTTTAATCAAGAAAACGTCTAGAATTTATGGTGAAAGCAATATTTCAATATTCGCTGGAATAATCCACAGCAGTGGAATAGTATAAAGTCTTTGTTCTGCATTAACGTAAACTTTGAAATTACAAGCGCGTTTGTCTGAACATTGTTTCCTTTCTCAGCTGGTATCCTTAAATTGAAAAAAAAAACGATTCGACAGATCAGATGGAAATATTATAATAGATTCTGCAGTTATACGATTATTTTTGGGGGGGGGGGGTGGGATTAGTTCAAAAATATCGAACCTTTTGATTTTTGATCAAAAAGAGTCTTTGCAAAACAAACGAAATAAAACATATGCTCGGACCGATCGAAAACATAAACAATTATTCAAATAATTCCAATTGGCGTGTAATCTCATTCGAAAAAACAAATCAGAGTGATATATAAATAGTAGATAAATATATAGTACAGCTTATGAAAAGCTCTGTGCTTTTTCATTTCGCAAATAAAAAATTCAAAGGCTAAGTTGAAAAGCACGGTAGCCACAGGAACCCCTTAAACGTTATCATATGTATTATTTTATTTTTTATCATATAAATGCAAATACATTTGGATCTATTTGTCTATTTGTTTATCTTTTTCTCTCGCTATTTCTATTCTGATAACTGTCCAGTACTTTTGCAATGTTATCATTGTCCTTATTTGATTTCGATAAGTTATAGTACAAGAATTATACAAAAATGTACAAAAATTGTAAATATTATATGTTCTATTAATTCGTCATACTCGTTTCCTTGTCATTGCTCACAGTTTTTATAAATGATTTTCTGGCGGAGACAAGGAAAAGCTATATATCTCTCTTTATAACTATCTGTGTTATTGATCAAATTGGCACTTCGTGCAACTGTATAGTATTTATTCTTCCTTGTTATTATTTCGTATTGTATCGAATGTTTACGATACTCTCATTATAGTAATTTATTATTTATATAGAGGTACATGTTTTTTCTACCGATTTACTATATCCTCGTTGTTTTACTTATTTACTAGGTACAGTGATGGCGTTTAATGTTTTTCCAAAGTAAGTACTCAAAAATACGAAAACAGGAAAACATACATACATGCACACAAACGCGCGCGCGCGCGTTAGAATGTATTCTCAATATTTAACTTTATTGTATTTTAGAAAATATTGCAATTAATAAAATAATTAATAAACATATAATTATTTATACAAAAATTAAGTATATACTTTAAGTAACAATTAGCTAAATAATTATAATATATATACAAAAATTGCTGAAGCAAATACTAGTGATTTACAATATTTGAAAACATTCTGCCTTTGTGAATTGTATTAAATAAACTTATATCGATAATTTTGTCTTTCTTAATATAGTTTCATAAGAAAGTCTTCATAAAAAGTGTATTATTGGCGCTAGATCACTGAACATTCACTCAAGGAACGTTGGTCGAGGATCGATTAAAAAAATTTATGTGATTAAAAAACATTTTTTTTTCTTCAAAAGATTGAAAGGCAATCGTAGCGGCTTCCTATAAGATCGACTTTCGTTATGTTTCGTTATGTAACTTTCTTTCGTCCCTTTTAGTAATTGCGATATTTTTACATCTATCGCAATCTTGTAAAAGACTTTTAATAATTTTTTCGAACTCAGTGGATAGCCGAAAATGATCCGCTGCAATTGAAAATCCTCTTTTATTTATCATCTCGCGGGATCAGTGAAAAATTATTTTCATTACATTCGTATCGCAGGGCCAAACGCTGAAAGCATCTTTCACACACTAGGCTTGTGGAACCATTGCAAAGGTACCCATATATTAAGTTTTGGAAATTTACTATTTGTAATAAATGGCAAGCGTTTTTTATTCATTAAACCCGGTCGTTGGCGTAAGAGGTGAATTTAAAAAAAAAAAAATTCCATAAGGAAAACGTCTTCGATTAGCTACAATTTCCATGTAATTATTCAATTTTAGATTTAATTATAGTACGTATTTAATTGTACGGAGAATAACACGCAGCGAATAGAGTCATCCACCAATCGAACAGTGAATCGCCTCGCAGTTCCGGATTAGGACCTCGCCAGTTTTTGCAAACCTCCGAGATTGAATCTTATCGCGTTGGGACGGGGTGGGGGTATTAATCCGTACTCCTTGCTCAGTACGCTCACGTTAATGTACATTCTCCCTCCCCCCTCGCCCAACTCTCTCTCTCTCTCTCTCTATCTATCTTTCTTGCTGGCCACGAAGAAGCCCGTCAGTCAGTTGGTGGAAGCTTCGCGCTCGTTCGGCCGGACGTGCGGCGTACTGCATTAAACATTTATACCTTCTCCTCCTGTACGTGGTCCGTTTGGGCCATGTATCTTTCTATATATATATATATATATATATATATATATATATATATATATATATATCTATTTAGATCCGTATCTAGACATATCGGCGTTTCAACCGACGGCATACGTAGGCTTTAATTTTTTTTTCTTCTCGAACGGCCGCGGCATATACAAACGGCCGCTCGCCCGGCAGGAGTTCGTCGATTTTTCGGGAGGAGGGGGAGAGCCGAGCCGCTCCGAAGAGGCCGAGACGGTCGGTATTTCCTCGCGGCGTCCGACCCAAAGCGGGTACGTTCTACTGGGCGCTCGCCCCACACGCCCCTCCCAAGGAGTCGCGAGCGATAAATCGAATCCACCGGCACTGGCTGCTCGAGTTCTGCGAGGGGGAGACAGGTCTGGGGGTTGGAGGGGAGAAACCAAGGCGACGCTGGATTTTTCAGCCGTTCGAGACTTTTTCCGTCTTAATGATCGACATATATGATATCGATGTCTCGCGCTGTTTCTGTACTTTCTCTGTCTCCCTCTTCTCCTCTCTCTCTCTCTCTCTCTCTCTGTCCCTTTCACTGCTCGTGCCTCGCGTCAGCCGCGCGGGGATGAAAAATAGCGCGCGAGACGCACCGACAGTAATTGAAATGTTTCTGCTGGCACGAGGGTGGCCGGGACAGTGGAAGGGACGGGGTGGCGGGAAGGAGAGGGGGGGGAGGAGTCGAAGGGTATTGTTTTTATTGGCGCGGCGGAAGATTTGTGATCCGGGCGTTCGAATGTTATTCCGGGGCGCGGCGGGCATCAAACGCTTTTATTGCCCGCGAAATTTGATCTTTTTTGATCGGCCCCGCACGGAAATGCATATCTGTCATTTTACTCCTCGTCCTCGGTGTCTGTTTATAACGATGTCTTCGACAGTTTTTTTGTTTTTTCTCCCTCTCTCTTCTAGTCGTTGCTTCTTTGCTCTTTTCCGTATTTTTTTCTTCTTTTTTGTTTCTCTCCAATTCTCGTTCGCCAGCTCGCTGGAACGTTTTTCCAACGGCGTGTAAGTATTTTATTGCGATAATCGTAAATTCTTACCGGGCGTTGAGCACGACGTGAAAGAAATATTTTTTAGAATTGTAACTTACTGTAGCCGATGCTTGTCTTTGCTTTTTCATCTACACTCCGCTGACTCGCAAATTGAAACGACGAGCTAACGATTTGTATTTTTAGATAATACATAACGATCGATGGCGGCGCGAAAAGATGATATAAAGGCAGATATTAAATTTTTATATTTGAAATTATTAACGAAAATTGAGAATTGTGACGCTTTCTTGCGCTACATTATGTTAGTTTTTTCTAGCTTGATAATGAATTTATCAATAAGGAAATCTGAAACTTTGGCAAAGACAAATGTCGCTGTTTAAAACAATTTTTCACACACGCCTTCGAGCTCCACGAAAAGCAGAACTATTGGATTCAGCACCCGCCGTAAGACTTTATCTAACGAGTCGTCATTAGATTCGATTACGTGTAAACTTGAATGATAAGCCCAAAATGGAGAAGTAATTTTATTGAAAGTTCGGCGATGGTTATTCAACGCTCGTTATTCGCAGCGAAACTGACTCCTCGTAATATTCAGAATTTATTCGATTCTTCGTGATTCGAAAGCACTGTCTTCCCGCGTTATGTCAATTTCGCCCGTAACCGATGGAAAATCCAATATCTCCGAGGTTCTGACGGTGGAATTTCCGTCGTTGGAAATTTTTTACAAAAAAAAAAAAAAAAAAAAAAAAATTATACTTCTTTCAGCAGAAAATCATTATAAGGACAGGTGGCTCGATCGATTAGAATCGATGATTCGACAGGGCCGGTCGCCATGGTTTCTCATTTTTTTTACATTGATTCAAAATTGATCGATTCGAGGATCGGAAAAGCGATTGAAAGAATTTTATCGACAGAGTTTTATAAATTTAATTAGATATTTTCTCATAAAACATAAGAGGTCGTACCTTTCCACTCATCAACGTCTTCGGATATAAAAATATATGATTAAGAATAAAAATTAAATGACGAATGAAACATTTTACAATATCCGTAACAAAAACTAAATTTGACATCTAATTTTAATTATTACTTACAAAATTCTTAAACCTGAAAAAATTGATAAATTTAAATCCATGGAACTTCGTACTGTATGAGGAAATATAAAGTAAAGAATTTTAATCACGCCCTTGTTCCTTGGATCGACGAAATTCCCATAGATCCAGAAGCGAAGTAGTTCATTTAGCGCGAACTTCCAATCGAGGCGAAAGTGTCGCCCATTAATATTTCGGCACAACGACAAAAATATTCAACGAACCTCGGTCCGCGTATAATGGAAGCGATAGCCCCTATTATTCGAATAGAAATATATCTATATGCATCGTATATATTCACAATAATAGACCAGCGCCACTGGCTGACGCGTCGACACCGATCGCGCGACGTCGACGCTCGTAAAAAATTTAACGGCCCCGGCAAATTTCCCAAGTAATTGCGTTACTCCGCGCCGCATTATCGCGTAAGGGAGGACTGAGGAGAGAGAGAAACAGGAACGACGTACGGGATAAAAGAAAGCCGTTTATCCCCCCGCGTCTCTCTCTCTCTCCCTCATTACCCCCGCGGTCGAAGTATAGCGGCCCAGCCGCGGACGAGGCGGGTAGGGATTTCGCGCGGGAAAGGTACGAAGGAAAAAGAGCCGAGTCTTGGAATAACAGTGGAATAATTTATTCCGAGCTCTGAAATAACAGCGAATGAGAAGAAGCGACTTGCTGTCAGGGGAGGGAGGGAGAGAGGAGAGAGAGAGAGATACAGGCTCTCTCCCTCTAAAATCGCGGCCCACTCGCGGTTTTTTTTCACGGGAATCAGGGCCGTCGGTGTCGGCTGATACAGGGCGGAGTCCCGGCTTCCGCGCCGCGGGCGCCGCGCCCGAATCCGCTCGTTCGTCGAATCAACTGAACAAACTCTCGCCGCGTGGACGTACAGAGGCGAGGGTTTGGGGAGGTTGACATAAAAAAAAAAAAAAAAAGACCGCCGCGCGATTTAGGCCGGCGGCTAATTCGCGCCACTGCCTCCCGACCACGTCGGGTTAATCACGTGCGAAGTTCCGTGGCGTACGTGGCGAGCTCCACTTCTCCTCCACTCCCTTTCCCTTCCCGTTCTCGCGGGCCCCGCAAGCCTCGCTCGGTACCTTGATTTTTTTTCGGCCCCGCGGCGAGGCGCAGGGGGGGGGCGGGGTCGCTCGCTCGGAAGATACGATCGCGCGCGTTTCCAATTAAAAGCGGGAGCGAGGAAGAGGCGAGAGCCACGGGAGCGCGCCGCGGGAGATGATTAAAAGTTCCCGGGGGAAAGTTTTTGGATTTCTGGGAGATAGGAACGTTGGGCGGTCGTCTTCGCCGATCCGGGAGGGGGGGGGGACGTTTCTGTTTCGATGCGGCGCGTCGTTTTCCCCAGCGTCTTTTCGTTCATCGGGATCTTTTATAAGGTACTAATTGATTTCGGTCAATTTGATTAAGTTTTTACAATTATTTAAGATATCGCGATTGTGTCCATGAGATCGGACCCGTTTTTCGTACAGGTGTCAAAAAATTGAAATATTCATTGAAAATTTTTGTTGTTGTAAATTTACATAACAATAAATTTACATAACATAAATTTAAATAACAAAAACGAACGTTTATTGATATACTAGTGGATTCTAATGAACCATAGTATAATAAATAACAATGATATTAACAAAATTTGTCGTACTGTCTTCCAATAGAAAAATTTCATCGGAATACAGTAAATTTATTCAATTCAAACAGATACATTATTTTCGACTATATAAAGCGTTTATTTACATTTATAAAAGATTTTTTTACGGTATTTTATCGCCGAAGGTTTATCACTGTAATTTTACAACTGTGAATTTGTAAGTCTGATTGCCATCTAATTTTTGCATCATTCTTAAAAACACGCGCCAATCAAAGTAAATCGTATTAATGATACTCATTCCTCTAATTTCCTTTCTATCTATTCGACTCTATCGTCTACCTTATCTAAATGGAAATCTTTAAGCATTTCAACGACAAAAAATTAAAACTAAATATTTGCGCGTCTATTCTAGCACGATTTTATTTAGCCATCACGGGTGATTTACTGGAATAAAAGGTTTTATCGAAAATTGTCGTATTTTGCCGAAGCAACGAGAACGTGGAAGTCCTTCTCGCGCGCGAGAAAAATGATTAAAGAACCGTTGTCGCCCTATACTATAAAAATTGATACCGAGTTCATCTAAACTTTGGATCGCAGCAGAGCGATTTTTCTTACAGTTTCACGTTCGTGTCATTCCTCTCAGAGACAATACGAAGTCCCGTTTAAACTTTTCTTTATAACTTCTTTAAACGATTTAATGAAAAGTGATTTTCTTTTTGTTTTTTGTTGTTTTTTTTTTATTTGTTTTAATAAAAAGCAAATAAATTCTTTTAAGCAAGCCAGCGAGTTAAACAAATACGCGAGCGATAAGCGCGCGCCGCGCGTATTTGTGTCAGTAGGTACGAGTGCGAGTTTTAAGCGCGAGTCACTCGTATACCTAAAAAGTGAAAGAGCCGCGTCTATATATTTAAGCACTTCAACTTCTTAAGAATCAAATTGCGACGTTTTCTCATTACTCCGGGGGAAACTTGAGGTTATAAAAGCGAGCGGCTTCATGATATTTTGAAAATTTTAGTAATAAAAAGTTTTCGTGTTATTATTCTGCTATATTTTTCTTTTCCTTTTTTTTTTTTACTTTTGATTCCGACCTTTAAATACTTCTTAGACATAGATATTAAAATAAAATAAAGAAAAGGAATGATTACTTTTAATATCGTGCGTATATATATATATATATATATATATATATATATATATATCTACGGGCTGTCTGAAAAGCGTACTTGAATTACACGCCGGAAAGATATTATGGAAAAAATGGATTTTAAAGAGGATGCCTCAAAGGGAGCGAGACGCTTTTGATTGAAATACGTCGTAGTCGCCTCAGAGACGTAATGCTAGCGCTACGATTCTTTGGGGGGAGCGGAGGGGGGAAATTTTGGTTACGCAAGAAGATAGACGGCGAATTCAGAATTTGTCATTTATAAAATCAATGAATAATTACCCAACTGAGTTATCGCGCGACGACGCGCACAATTGGCCCAAATCCGCGCATCAATTATGCACGATTCGAAAATGGTGAATAATTGAAATTTGGCACGTTGATCTATGTAACCATTGCACCTCATTGACCGCATTTCCCAGCTCGTCCATGCGGCTATAAATTTAACGTCCTTTTCCGCTTCTATTAATTTTTCATCATATTAGATTTCAACGTTAAATATTTGCCTCTTTGTTTTTTTGTAAATCTGCATTATAGTGCTCTATTGCACACCTATGCCGACAGTTTGTTCATAGCCACAAATGTCGATCAACACCCTAATTATTAAATTATCTTTTAAATCTATACCTATGCTTCTTTAAATTCATCGGGAGTTTCGAGGATAAATTTGCATTTAGGTTTCATTAACGCGTCGGGCCTGAGCGGCGCAGTGTCTCTCATTTTCATGAAAATGAAATAACAATTATGTTTGTAACGACACGCTTCAAATTTAACGGCTCCGTTTGGATCCTCCAACAATGGGAGAGAGAGAGAGAGAGAGAGAGAGAGAAGGGGTTAGCAGAGAAATTGAAAAGGATTAACTCTCTTATAATCGCATGCAAAGTTGACGAAAACACGAGCGCGCCGAAGCTCTCGCGGAAATTAGCCGAGAGATTTTAAAGTTCCCGGATTCGTCGCACCCCGCCCCGGCTCCGGAAATGAAATAAGACATAATTGTGCGATCGCCTACTTTTTCCCCCTGACCCTACCCCCGCCGTGGCTCTCGCACCCCTCCTCTCCGGCCCCGCCGCGCCGTCCGTTCCGGCTTCATTTTTATGCGCCGGGCACGGGCGAACTTTCTTTTTAGATTGTTTGCTCCTCGGGACGTTTTTACGACCGCGCGCGGTATTCTTCTTCGAGGGACACGGCCCAGGGATGGAAGGGATAAGGGAAGAAGCGATGGGGGCGGGCGAGGGCAGAGGCTAGGGGAGTGCCCTTTTATCAACCCGCTTTTTATTATCCCGCGCTCTGCCGCGGAAAAATAAATGTCAGCTTTCGCGAGAGCGTAACTCTCTTATCCGTTTAAGCGTAGGTTCCTAAGTATTTTTTTTTCCTTCTTTGTGTGTTTTTTTTTTTTTTTTTTTTTTTTTTGTTTCGCGAAAATTACTGTCGCAAGGTCGCGGAACTGCCTCCTCTTGCTGGCGGATTCGCGCGAGCACGGAAAACAGTTGTCCCAGTTCGAAAGCCACAAGTCATCACCGACGGTGTATAATCGCGGCGGCCGATCCGATGATAATTTCTCCGATCGCGGAAATGTCGAGCGACGAACAAATGTTCAAGGATACGTGCATGAAATATGATATGACGTTTGCGAACGGACGAAAAGAAACCCGAGCTATTATTCTCGACGGGTCGAGTTTTTTTTCGGTAGAGGTCCAAGATGGCTTGATAAATGAAGTATAACTGAATAAGGCAAGGAAAAAAATTAATTGCGCGATTTAATTTTTCAATTCACATTTATTTTTATTCACAAAAATCGGGAATTGCCTTTTTGGAAAGATTTTTTCCAGAGTAGATTTGATTCTAAATGCATAATTGTTATTCTTTAATCATTTTGAAATGAAATTTTTTTTTTGTTGAATTCTGATATCCATGATAAAAGAGATAAAGTCAGAAATGGGCGCAAAATTTGTGCTTGAGCAAGGTTACTCCGATTACTAAACTGAACACTGGGGTTTAGTTGGTTTTACAGCGAAAAAATGAAATTTTCTATTAGGAATTATTACTTTCCTTTCGCTAAAGTGTGCTGAAAAAGATCGCCTGTATACTCACAGTTGGAAGAGATGCAAGAAAAATACGTATAAATGTGTATTTTGCATTAAATTAGTCTGTGTTAAAAATGTAGACGAGCCAGATTGTCTGCCTTAGCAAAATTTTCAAAAAATCACCCTTTTTAAAGTTCATAAGTCCCCTTAAATAAGAATATTTTACCTTTTTTATGATTTCACTCTTCATTTTGAGACTGATTTTTCACGAAATGTTCCCTCATACTTTTTTATAACCATGAACTTCGCGATAATCTTTTTTATGGAATTTTTACAGTTGTTCAGACTTAAAGTTTTCAAGTTTTTGAGTCCTTGGAGATTGGTTTACAAGACGAATTTTATAAACGAGATTTCATATTAATTTTATAGAAAAATTAGAGTGATAATGATCTCTCTATTCACTAATACTGTTTTATAAGTAAGTTTTTGCGATTTTCCAACCCCTAAAAAGGAACGATATTTGAAAGTTTTCAGAATACAAAACGAAAGAAAACGAAAAAAAGCATTGCAGTCATGAATGCAAAATTGCATTCTTTACATAAACCTTTCGATTTCTTTTCTTCGTGATTTTCGTTACTTCAACTTTCGATATTTGTTCTTTCAAAACTTGTAGATTATATATATATATATATATATATATATATATATATATATATATATATATGTATGTATGTTGCAAGATAAGGTTATGTTTCTGCAAACAAAGATAACATTGTCTTGAGATTATACAGTCATTTAAAGAAATTTATAAGATGTTTAAAATAAATGCTTATGTTATGAAACGTGTGCAATTCCGAGAATTCTTCTTTTTTTAAAAAAAGGATCTTGTGTTCCAAGGCTTCATAAACATCCGTGGTTCTTATATTATTTATTTGAAACGCCGTGCGCGCAGCTCAACTTTACAGCTGTCTATGACGGTTCTAAAGTCTTCGATTTACACACGCTCTCGCATAGTGCGCCGGAACATATGAAGCGTGCTCGGCGAATCTTATCCTGCTTCTTATGTTTGTTTTAGAATTCTCTCTCTCTCTCTCTCTCTCTCTCGCTCTCACTTCCTCGCTCTGTCTTATTTTATTCGAGCTTTCAAATATTTGTATCTATTCGATTATTAAAGACTCGCTTAAATAATATGACGTTGCAACGCTTTATTGGGTTAGTTTGCATCGCAAATGCTTCCGTGTGTTGCCTGCGTCCCGGACGTTTCTTTCATATTTTACGAGTATCAAATGTTTTACACGACAATTATTTAGATGCATTCCGTTTTTCTAATAAATCATCTAATAATAAGTTTCGAAATAAATAAATAAATATATATTTATATACTTATTATATAATATTTAATATTTAACTCTTTATTTAATATTTAAGAATTTAATATTAAATTTAAATTTTTATGATTGAACAGTATCTCTATAATATTATTATTTCTATGAATTTATGCAACTGAATTAAAAAAAAAAAAACATAATAATAATTACCGTATGGCATTAACGATCCAGCTATGCTTCGCTCGTTCTAAGAAATGGTGCACGCAAATTGTGTGAGCGCCATTTCAAAGCTTGCGTCAAACAATATACATCAACAATATACTATTTAAGATTCAAGAAAATTATATGTCAAGAACGGAAATTTTCCGACATCAGTATCAATCGCTATTATTAATTAATTCCGGGACGTTCTAGAAATTACGATTATTGCCCATTAGTTACATTCTATAAGGGATACCTCCCGTTCGCGTACTCGGACGATTTATCATGCTCGCGGCAAATTGGATTGAGTTTTAGGCGAGCGGCGCGCGCGCGCCGGGTAGGGCTACGCCCTCCCCCCCCCCCCGAGCAGGCTCGGGGAACTGCTTCAGGTCCCCCCGGTTCGTACAGAGCCGTGCAATTCCGATACGACGCCCGGGAGTGAGAAAAAAAGAGGCACCGAGAACGATCGTCCACCCGTATGGCAATCGACTTTCCGATACTCCCGGCGCGATTCCCGCGAGGATGCGTCCAACATGGGACGTATAACTACCCCCCACCCCCCTCCGCGCCCCATTCCCCTCTCAAACATAGAGGCACGCGCGTGCACGCACGCATGCACACATACATGCGCACCTGGTCGAACGAGCCCAGTCAGCTAAATACGCGGCGAGAGACGCCCGATTCCGCAAAGTCGCCAATAAGGCGCGAATCACGCGCACATTCGCGGCTCTCTCTCTTTCTCTCTCTGTCTCTCTCTGTCTCTCTTTCTTTTTTCACCGCTACTCTCTTTCCCTCTCGCTCGGCAGTTTACCGTTTTTATTACCGGCTCGCTGCTTGCACGGGGCTTCGACCGATTGTTTGACTTCCTCGTAAAGTTTGGTCATTAGCGCGGTACGCACATACGTGGACGAACGCGTCAATTGCGCTAAAACTCCGTGTGTATATATATATATATATATATATATATATATATATATATCTCAATGTCCGTGGTGCAATTAACGCTCGCGTGAAGCTGCCATCCCTCTACCGCATCGCCTTTCCTGTGTATGCAAAAGGGAGATGGATAGAGAGATAGATAGGTCGGTGTGTATTTATTTCTAATTTTAGATACAAAAGGATGAGTGAGTGACGAGAGACAGAGAGAGAAAGAGAAAGAGAGAGAGAGAGAGAGAGAGAGAATTGTTTTTCTCCTTCAGTTTAGAAATTTCGCTCTCCAAGCGTATATGCGCATTATCCGCTGCACCGCGACTATACAGAGAGTAGGGACTCGCCATGAAAATTCACCGGGTCAGCAAAAAGTGGTGAGTAACTTTTCTGCCTTTCCCTCTTTCTTACTCTCTATTTCTCTCTCTCTCTCTCTCTCTCTCTCACACACACACATACACACTAGCCAAAAAGCCGGCCAGAAGAGGGCAAACTCGGCAATTTTTCCGCTCACGTGCGGTGCCGCGCCTCGGCAATTTTTGCCGCGCGCGCACCCACCCACGCGTACGCGCGCACTGATACGAAGGCACGATACAAGGGCGACGGAGCCCGATGCTCTTCTACCGTCGCGGGCGTACTTTTCTATTTTTTACCCCTGTCAATGAGTTTTACAACGGTCAAGCGTGGGTAAGGGCGCGTTTATAATCGACGCGCATGTCGGGGATGACGCGCGAGACGAGCCGCGCCTTCTTCTAGCCCCCGACCTCGTCCGGGCTCGTGTAACGATATTAGGCGAACCGGAGCGAAACGTCGGTATTGTGATGATCGAGCACGCGACCCAGTTTGTTAATAAGGACGGTAATTCGAATGAACAGGAGTAGGTAAGCGAATTGATTTTTTAAATCCAGGTCGTTACAGCTTCGCTGCCCGACAGACAGATTGATAGAAAGATCGATGTTTATTTAACTTAGGATTACGGATCCGTTATTATTCCTGCTTGGCATTACATCAGATCGCAATAGACACGATATAAAATTTTCCCTCCAAATATTTTACAATCGTTGCGTTGAGTAATAATTTTGCCTCGTAATAAGAAGTGAAGAAATAGAATAAATGTTGAAAAACTGACATAATCGCAAGTATCAAGTAAAAGCAGCGACCAGAGCGCCATTCGCATCGTCGCTCTTCTATATTCAGGACGGGCTCATTGTTTCACTCGGTCACAGTGACTTTTCACGGGCTGTTTTGCATAACGAATTCCCGGCCGGCGGCGAAGCTTCGTAAAAAACAATGAAAGACGACGACGAGGGCCAGGCGTGATTTATACAATTAACTCGTCTTATCGAAATGAATTTCCAATCCTCGTTGGTCTTTACGTGGCCGCGATCAGTTGCACCGTATTATATTATAATCTGGGATGCATAGCAGGGGAATACCCGAGTGAGTCCCCCTGTCCTCTGTAGCCTTGCGGTGCCGCGCGAGCAGCTCCCACCTCCCCCCCCCCTACAGCGCGGGAAAGAAGCGTACATGGAAAATCCACGAGAGCGAGTAGACTCGTCGGCAACCCTCTTCCTCCTTACCCTCCTCCCCCCGCGTAGCTCGAAGCGCTTTTCCTTTGAAGCTCGCGCGCGTCAAAGGCTCGCCCTCCTGTTTCAGTCTCTCTCTCTCTCTCTCTCTCTCTCTCTCTCTCTATGCGGAAGCTCCTGGCTCCGGCGCAGGGACGCGGAAGCGACTGCGCCGTCGTAACGCAAATCTCGCGCGACTCTCGCGCTCGCCCCGTGCGAGATTGCGGATGTGTATAACGTGGAGCGCTCGCGCGCGCCTCCCCCTCCTGCCGCTTCTCAGACCCCCGGTGCGAATGTAGGGGGATTGATCGGGTACGCGAGCGCGCCGCCGTGATGTTTTTCCTACCACCTCCTTCTCCCACCGCTTTCCCCGCGTCCGCCGGAGGATTTTTCAATCGGCGCGATTGGGGGGTGGGGGTGGGGGGCGGGGAAACGTTGTTGGGCTCGGCTCGCGAGGTACAATTAGATTAGCGAGCCGGGGCTCCAGCCGCCCCTCGCACCCTCCCTCCTATCGCCTCGTCGTCCCTTCGGTGGCCGCGGCTCGGACGCGATACTTAATGACGCGAGCTGTCCGGATGGACTTGCGCGGAGTGCCCGAGCAGATGGCCGGATGGCCATTTAATCACAAAGTGCGCGCCGAACCGAAATGGAATCGCGCACCGGGCGCAATGGGGGAGGGGCCCAGCCCTCGCCGAGGTCGGTTTGTTCAAATCAAGCGGCCGGCCTCCGCCAAATGCAATTTTCTCTTTTTATCCTCCCTTCCAGCTCCCGTCCTCGGAGGGCAGGGGAGGGAGCGGATGAGGCGGCAGCGAACGATCCGGGGAAATGCCGCGCGGCCGGTGGCGCGGTAGGGGCAGACGGGGGACGGTGGGAGAAAAATTGAAATATCGCCCGTTCTCGTGCCTTTATATTACGCGCTCTCAGCGCCACGTCCGCGGCCGTCCGTCGGTTCGTCCATCCGCGCGCTCGTGCAATCCTCTCCCCGGATTCTCTCGGTCGAATGCCGCGTCGTCGCCCTCGATCGCTCCCCGGGTTTCTCACGCCGGGCGCTGAAACGGCCGCCTCCTCCTACCTTGTTATTCTTGGTCGCGCGCGATATTTATCGGCGGATGGCGTTTTATTGGGTCTTTTCAAGCGCTGTCATTATCGGAATTGTTCCTTTCGCGAATATATGATTTGAGATTGGAGAAATGGTATTTTTATAGGGGATTATTAGAGTAAGTCTACACTAGCCTGCTCTCAATCTTCTAATTGAAGCCTTTTGAAACAGTTACGTTTTTTAGCCAGGTACCGGTTAACGGAAATTGGTGAAATCGGCAAAGTGGCCATGCATTCTAATCACAAATCGTTTATGTCTTTACAGGAATAATTGTAGTATAGATTTGCGCACTCAATATATCGTTCGATCTCTTGATACTGGCAAGCTCAAACGTCAAAGATGGCACCAACAGTAGAGTCTTCTAAAGGGGAGATTTATCTCGAAGGAGAACTGAAGCTCAGATTATCATTTGCACCAAATCCCCTTCTCGGTAGAGTTTATAGTAGAGTCACGTCGATCGTTTTGTCAATCGTTTTGATGGGCAGGTGACGCAGTGCATTATTTTGATTCAACGGGACTTTTGTCTTTTTTTTTATCATTTATTTATTTAATGTCGTTCTATGGAAGTTTCCAAATTCTGGTGCTAAACACGGACTGAGGTCTACGATGGGCTTGACAACAGAGCGCATTTCCATTGCAATAGCGGTAATTGTGTCAACTGGTCGAAATTGGGACCGGAACTCGAATCATCCAATTCATTAGTCCTTCGCTCTAGCGACTGAGCCTCATTTTTCTGGATCGAAAAGCCATCTTCATAATTCGTGACTTACTCGCTCCAATCAGACCATGTAATATCCACAGCTGATCGTTTACTTCTTCTCAAAGTAACAATGAACAAAACTTAATACAAAGATCATCGATTGTCAGTAGAAGTTTGAATTTTGTCCAGTGGTATATCTATGCACTTATAGTTACAAATTAATTAATAAAACTTTAGATACGTTCATACTAAAATCTGCGCGTCGACACCTAATGATAAATATTTACAAACCCGGAAACCTTATAAGTTACCAGTGGAATGTACGACAGCGACTGTATCACACTGAACGCCCGCTACGTCCTTTATTCCGCATAACCTTACTAAACTACGAGTGCGCGAAGTAGAACGTGAATAAATACTGTGCGTAAGTGTCTTCGATCATCCACGTAAATTCTAATATTTCCCGTACCAACCAATAATGAGCGGCGCCTCATGCATTTCCGATTCTTACGATTTACAGCTTCTTCCTTCTCTATTTGGAATTTATTTTTGATTCCAAATATATTCAATTAACATTTCACTCGTACAATCTTCATTTCAATTCAACGCGTTGATATATTGAAGCGCGAACTCATTTACTTCGTCAATTCAATGATAATAAGTTTTACATTAGACTTTTATAAGTATATATTATATATAGAAGCGAGAGATTTTTTTTGCAATTGTAACAATGTTGTTGCAGAAATTTGCTGAATTATATTTTTATGTTTAACATTATACATTACTATGTCTCCAAATTTTTGTCCATACTTTAGAATAATCATAGCTATATATTTCAAGCACATTTTTAAATGTAAAGTAAACCTGTTTAAAAGTTTACTTTACACTAATGATCAAAATGACTGATCTTTTTCGAAGTTATATAAAAAAAGCAGAGTGAGATTATTGATAAACAAAGGGTTAATAATTTAGTGCGAAATCTTTTATATTTTGAAATATATAATAGTTATACGAAAAGAAAGCACGAAAAGTCATATTATAGTATCTATATATAAAAATGGGAAAAACAAAAATGGGAGCCATGTGTTCACAAATAATCCAGCGTTCAAATCGAGAGAACTTTTATTCTTATTAAAAAAATAAGAATTTCCACTTGAAATATTTACATAAAAGTTGTACTACATTTTATAATGCAATATTATATTCAAAAATAGAATAAATATGATCTAATTATTTTCATTAAAATGTAATTTATTAGAATTAAAATTAAAAATTGTACTCATGTCGACTGTTCTGAATTAAATTAATAAATATTTTTATCGGTCTTACAGTCTTTATAATATAGTATATTAGTTAAAATAATGAATAGTTAAGTAGCGGTTCGAAACGTCGATCGCGAAGGTAATTCTAAATTTAAGGTGGTGGGGCCAGTCAGGTTGTCCTTTACAAACATAGAATATTACTTTTTTTATTTTAATTTTATTTAGTATTTTATTTTTATTTTTATTTTTATTTTATTTTTATTTTTAATTTTCGATATAATTTATTGTAGTAATAAGTTTTATTTCAGATTCTACGAGGGATAAGCATAAACAAGGACAGTCTGACTGTCATTATTTTAACTAATATATTATATTATAAAGACTGTAAGACCGATAAAATTATTTATTTATTTAATACAATGTAATTTAACATAAATGTAATAAAAATGGAAAAAAGTGTAATAAAGATAGAAATTAAAGAAAAATATATTTTTTAAAGAGATTTGTGTCTTAATAATTGTAAAACATGTATTCTGTGACAACTTCTTGATGTCTATTTGACAGTCTTAACTCTACGATAACGCTTATTTCAGTTCACTTCGACTTATTGTGGCAATTTTTAGTCTGTTTTTTATCAAATTGCTAAAGGACTTCGAAATTTTACCAATCTACTCAATGCTTTCGCATACCTCTTGTACACATGGCGGACACTTTTTTAGTTCTGTTCCCTGTAGCTAGCATTGCATATTCTGTTGAAACAGCCAACATCAGACACGAATATCAAAGTTTCGACGAAATTTAAGAAAGCTTTTCAATAGATCGATATCGAACGGATTCTTTTTTGTAACAAAAGCCTATCCTTAACGTAGACCCGCCAAGAAACGGGCCGGGGCCTCAACGCGGCTCTAAATCCGCGGCGCTGTACAGTTTGCGTTTCGTTATTTATCCGTAAAAGTGAGCGAGAGGCAATTGAGACGACGTTGACGGCTCACGAGACACGACCACTGTACCCGGCTCTCCTTTTTCATTTCAGTGAATCCAGCCCTGGATTCGCGGCAGCGCAGGTGCTGTCCCACTCCATGATCCTTCTGCTGGCCAGCCCGGCGGCCCAGGGGAACGAGCTGCTCGCCGCCGTCCAGCGCCGCGTCCTCGATCTGTCCTATCCCGAGGAGAGCGAGATGGGGGTTGGTTGCCGAGGCGCTACGCCCTGCACTGTATACTATATGCATGCTTACACACACACACACACACACACACACACCAGACCCACACACCAGACCCACACACGTACCAACGTATCTACATAATTTATCCTCTTTCAATAAGCAGGCTTGCATCAATCATTATATTACATCTTTAAATTCAATATGACGCTCTTTCGTGTGTAGATATATATATATATATATATATATATATATATATATATATATCTTCCCGAGCCATCAACCACGGCTTTACTGCGTAGTTCGCGTTTTCACATACTCTACCCCCCTCTCTCTCTCTCTCTGTCTCTCTCTCTCTCATCTTCCCTTCCACGTACGTGCGCCGCTGGCGAACGGCTCCGGGGGAAATATTCCCTCCGCGCCTATATATCGTCGTAAAAAGTTTTATATCGAAAAATTAAACGTTAATGTGCACCCGCGCGTATGTGCCTGCCCCCTCCCCTCCCCCAACCCCCACCCCACTACTCGCGCGCGAGCTCCGCGCGTAAGCTCGCGTTAAGGAACCGTCGCGAACCCCGCGGACCGTGCTCGAGAATGAACGGGCAGTGTCGTCCCGGGTTATTTATTATCTACGCGTATGGTAGGTAGGTACAGCCATTGGGGGGCGGGTGGGGATACAGTCGTCGGACTCGGCCGGGCCGATCGGTTGTTCCAGGTTTTATTAGAGCGAGGATTGCCGGCGAATTGGGTCATCAGCGCCGGGTGCACGGGATCGCCGGACATCCGGAACACGCGAATGGGACGGTCAAACGGATCGTTTGAACCCTTCGGCTTGTAATTAACGCGGTCTTTTACCGGGGGAACGGGGCTCGGCGCATATTTTTGCCGATAGATCGCAGATGGGGGGCGGCCGATCGTAGGACCCATGGAATGATTCTTGGGCGGCAAGTCTGATCGGCCGTGTGCAGTAAATAATGTGCTGTACGCAATGCCGCTCTTTATTAATCAACTGATGTCAGCGACAAATATATATCTTTGTATTTTTGGCTTTCTGAATTGGCATTATTAATTTATAATAAAATGTTCTGATACTGTTGGTTCCGCTGATGTTGATTTACTTAGTCGTTTGTTTAATTATTTATCTCGAAGTTTCGCACATAAATAGATTCCTCTTGAGAATAAACTATACATGCGCCAGATACGCGCCTGGCCTTCATATTACACAATTGTCAGTAGCATACATCGCCCATACTTTAACCACATCTACCGTAGATCCTCCATCGCGCCTTGAAACCGCCTCGTCTTTTTTCCCTCCTCGATTCTCTCGCGCACATTTCTCCCGCGCTCCTCCTATCTGCCTCGCGTGCGTCGCCTTCCTACTTTAATGTTACCTCTTTTAGCTCGCGCGTGTAACAATTTTTTCTTTTATTGCGCACTCTACATTTTCACAAATTTATTTTCTTACCCTGTCGCTTACGGTTTTTATTGTGCCTTATCGTAGATTATTTAGAAAGTTTTCTTTTTTTTTTTCTTTTACAAAGTTTATTACAGATTTTATACCTCTTTGTCACGGTAAATCTCTCTCTTGCTGCCTCTCTCTCTCTCTCTCTCGCTCTCTCTCTTAACTTATCATATTCCATCCGCAATTTAACCTGTCCAACATTTATCTAACTTATCCTTTATGATCTTTTCACTCGGTAGCTTATTCCGCGCGTAACGTATCTCTGTCTCCACTGTATGGAATCTACTACCTCTTTAAAAAAAGAACTTTGTACTTTCAGATTATCTCTTAATAATAATAGTTACCGCATTTCATTCCAACTTTGCTTGTTAAGTCAACTTTTTTTATCCAGATATTGCTCTATAAATTATGTTTTCTATCAGTCTATTATTCCAAATTTATTCTTGAATATTTTTTTTTCTTCTTAGTTGTCCATATTTTCAATATTCAGCCTATTCATAAATTTTATTATATATTATTTTACTTCCAAATTTTTAATCAATTTTTCCCTCTTGTTTAATTTTTGGGTTTTCTTTATTTTTCCAAGCTTTTACATCCCACACTGTCTTAATCCTTGTTTTTTCTGGAATTCCCTTACTCGTAAATAATATTTCGCTGTGTATAAAAATCTGGTTTTAATATCCACCTGAAGTACTTCTTCTGCACGTTTTCCAGCTCTTTTCTCCCCTTGCACGTCCATAAATCCATCCCATATTTTATTAGACCGCAATTAAACCATCTGTTAAGATTGCATTGAAAGGATTATGCTACACTGCAATTATCGTTTTGCTTTAGATCAGTGAAATACGTTGCCTTAACATTTTTCTATTATTGTTGAAATAAATGAGTGATTTTTTACAGTAATAAAACATTTGTTAGTATCTATTTCACGTATGTAGATGATTATTAAGTTCTGATAATCATTTTAACAGATCATATTAGAATTTATCAAAAATATTAGTTAAACTTTATACTATAATGGGTTGATTAATGGCATCTTGTGTGTAAATTCTATCATTTTATGATTATGAAGTAAACATCATATTGGCGGTATAATCAAAATCATGAATTTCAGTCTGGTTTATTAAAGAACACAAACTAAACTAAAAAAATTAATAAGGATCTTAGGTTTCATAATTTCAATAGGGAGATTCCCTACTCCCTTCAAGCTTTATTAAAGAACGTACAATTATTAATTTAAAAAGAAGAAATAGACTGAATACAAGTGTAATTAAACTTTTATTTTACCTTGTGCCTCTTGAACGTATGTATTACCTGTATACTATATACTTATATTTCCAAAATTCAGTGCCCTCATATTTGTCATATTTATAATATAAAAGAATAATTTAATATAGACCATTTGAGAAATTCATCGATTATAATAATTGTGCTTGATATTTAAAATATTAACGTTTGTCCAATCTACATTATATCTATTATCGTTCGAATGATTAAAAACTCTGGAGTTATTATTATTCCTTTTTTGTTATTCATTAAATATAATATCAAGGGTTCTTTTTTTCCATGTATGATTTGCTGGACAGTCGACAAATCGCATTTTTCTCTTGGCATTTTTTATTATGCTTTTTATTATGCCAATCCTTGGCCAATTTTATTATGCCACTTAATTGATTATTAATAAGAGCTTTGACACGAATATTGAATTATCTTAGTTGATTGAAATAGTTAGAGTATAAATTATTTTGAAAAGGTAATTCGATAGTAGTTAGATTTATTTTTATATTATTATTATTATTATTATTATTATTACTTGAGAATTTAATATTTTTTATCTATTAATTATACACTTATTGGTAAATTAAAAAACGTAGTAATTATATAATAATATCTCTGTAAAAAGTCGATACATTCTTTATGAAAATGAGCATGGAAAAATAAGATTGCACGATCTCCCAAATTCTAAGCTATATTTCTTTTTTTTTTAATAGTATGATTAGAACTTAAATTAATTATCCATTCTTGAAGATGTTCATTTGAGACGTCGGTTGAAATCAATAGGTCGTAATATTATTAGATTTTTTGATAATATCGTCAGATCTAAACAGTTTATACGATTTCTCTCCTCAATTTCATAGGTGACTTGCAAATTTTTTATGCTAATTTTTAAAAATCTTTGAAACTAAATAAATTTCCTATCTCCTTACGTATCAAACGGCATCCTAGACGTACCTAAAATAAAACACTGAGTACAATCTAAATCCTTATCCTTTCTACTCCTCGAAAAATGTCTGTATGTAACACATTTGTCTATCCCAATTTATGACCGACATAACCCCCTTTTTTCACACTTTCGCACATTGAACGCGGGCGAATAACGCAATATTCCCGTCGTCGATTCGCCCCCTTTCGCCCCGGCTCGCTTAAGCCAATTTACCCACTACCCACCGGCTACGCTCCATTCCCGTCAGGCGCCAGCGTCCGTATACCGAGCAATTATTCCCCGCTCCATTCGGAAATCGGATCTCGTGCCCCCTCGTTCGCCCTCCGCGCACCTTCCGCGATCGTAATACGGCCGCTGCGGACTTGATAAAAACCATGCGTGAGAAAAGGGCTGGACAGAGGGGGGGGGGGCGGAGGTTTGGAGGGACATGGCCGAACTGCAGCGAGACGTCGAGGAAAGGGCGAATTGAAAGCCGCGACGGGGCTGGGGTGGATGGAGCCGGAGTAAAAGCACTCTATACGCTTAATTCAATGAATGTATAGCGCGGCCGCCGTTATCCCCCTCGTTATCCACCCACTGCGGCGATCTGCATAGAAATCGTTATTGAGAATCAATTGGCCGCTGTGGCCGGCGGAGAAGAATGGGGCGGAAACGCGCCGGACGAGTTCGATGTTCGCGCGCACCGGACTCTTCGTGGCTCGCGCGCGAAAGTTGCGTGGAGATAAAGATTGGTTTTATAAAGGGGATAAATTCGGAAAGGTCCTTGAGACAAATAGACAGGGAGAGAGAGAGAGAGAGAGAGAGAGAGAGAGAGAGAGAGAGAGAGAGATAGCCAGAGAGATAGACTCGAAATATCACCCATAAAGCTGTCCACTCGCCTTAATTGAATCTCATACTGTAAATAATTCCCCCGCCCCCCCCCGTCTTACCCCATTGTCACCACTCCTTTTACGTTACAGCTGTTTTTCGCCCTGGCGATACCGCTCGACGATCCGGTGTCGACGAAGGCGATATCCGTCGCCTTCTTCTTCGAGGCCAATTACAAATTATCGCACGAGACCGACGACGAGCAACAGCGGGGCCGTCGGTCACGGGGAAGGAGGACGAGATCGATCGACAGGAAAACCATTTACGAAGTTTTGGAGGCCAAATTCGAGGCGTTAGTATCGGTTGCCGTGAGCGCGCTCGTTTTTTTTTCTCTCTCTTTTTTTTTTTTTTTTATTTTCAACCCCATAGCCGCGTGCCGAACTACTTCAATCCACTATTCGGATTTACTATCCTCGAGCCCTTGGATAGTACCGCGGGCTTGTCGAGCGCAGGATGCGACCGGTTAATGCGTGGAAAATGCGAATATTCGCAGAATTGAAAAGCTCGCGCACGAGTGGATGCTTAAGATTTTTCATTCGTTAATTAGAATCTCTCCCTTTAAGTATTTGCGATTCCCTTCATTTTCATTCGGTATTTTTTAACGATCCTCGTATATTTTTTTTCCAGTTAATTAATTAAAAAATCCCAACTAAAAGCTTATTCAGAGCTTCATTTTTTGTTTCCCGACTGCATTCAAGAATGAAAATTGTTGAAAAATTTTCGTGCTTAATGGATCATTCTCACATACATGTATATACATTTTTTAATTAATTGTTAAAAAAAACTTTAATTTTCGAAATGAGAATAACCAATCTCAAAAGTTAACAGCTTAAACTTTTGCTCTTAAACTATATTTGCAAGTGGTATATATACATATATATGCAGGGAAAAAGGTAAAGGTAAACTCAATATTAACTTTTTGCCATGCACTAAAAATGCATGAAATACTCGAAAGAAATATCCTACCTGTTAACTCCCACCGTTCGTTCGTTACTTTATACCGACGCGAAGGGCCCCATGAACGCTGGATATATATATATATATATATATATATATATATATATATATATATATAAAGAGAGAGATAAGAAATATGACAATGATTATTAAAGCGCTGTAAAAGCTTTGGGGGTCAAGTTAAAAAAAAAAAAAAAATATGACACGTGCATAAAGCGCAGCGCGAGCCGTGAGCCGTTTGAATAAAAACGAAACGACGCGCGATATTATACCCGGCTTCCGCTCTCCAACGCCGCGATGAATGCGAGAGCGAGCGGCGACCGCGCCGTCGGCGTCGGCCGAGCCTCCAGCCGTCCCGGAGACGGCGCTTGTCACGCGCGCGATTAACCCTGAGCCTTTAATCGCGCCTGCGAGGTTCCGCGCGGGTAGGGGGGGGGGGGGCGCGACGATCGTGCATAAACAAGCGCGCGTCGAAAATTGCGCCGAATCGGCGGTAGATTTGGATCTCGCGCTGAAAGCTGCGCAACACATCTGTCGGCCACGCCTGGAGCTCGGCGAAACCCTCCCCCACCCCTCCCGCCCAAACGCCCCTATACCTTCGGTTCTAAAAGCTCGGGCGTAAAAGGTTTTACGAGGCATTTGGGAGGGATATTTTTGAACTGCCTATTATAACCCTTTATGGATAATTCCAGTTAGGTAGATAAGGTAAGGGATGGGATGGGGGAGGGGGAGGGGGCAGGAGCCCGAGACAAGTTAACTGCCCCGGGAAATGTGTAACAGAAAAAGTTTTTACGACTGGCGCGAAAGAGCGAAGGCTTTGAGGTTAAACGAAACGGGCGGCTCGCCGCGTCTTTACTCCCCACCTTGGCCCCTCGAATCATTTCCGAGGTAATTGTTTTCTTTTTCTTGCCTCCCATCCCTCCCCCTCTCCCCTCGTCCGCGTAGCTTAGATTTTTCAATACGGACACTTAATGGAGCTCTCGTCCCGTCGTTGTTTCGTGCAAATAGCGAGGCACTTGGCGTGTAGAGCAAAAAAAAAAAGAAAAAAACAAAATTAAATCGTAACGCTCGTGTAATAAATTAGGGTGAAATAAAAAGTTGCTGAGTAAATTAACCCTTCGTATATAAACCGAAGGGCTCAAAGTACTCGAATGGCTTAAATTCCACCCTCTTTATCTTTCAAGCTCGCGGGGAAAGCGCGTGTCGCGCCACCGCGTTCGGCTGTTGCAAGCTTTTAGCCGAGCCATCGAGCGTCTATATACGAATGGGAAAATTGTATAAATTAATTTTGAAAATCCGTTTCGGAAGTCAAGCGTACGCATTCTATGTATTACGTTTTCAATATGGTTTTTTAATTAAAAAAAAAAAACAATTTTTTTCTCGTTTGTATACAGTTTGTGACTACGCAGTATGAGATTTCATTAATCGTTTTTTCAAAACTTCTTTTCATGCTCTCTGATTATTCCGATTCGTTAATAAGGTTTTTGAAATACATTGTGATAGCTTATCATTATAAACATCTTCTTTTTTTAATAAGATGTCGGTTGTGTAATTTTTTTTTTGTTTAAGTACTGAATTTTTTAAGTTATTTTTTAAGTAATTCAAAAAATTTTAATAGTTACGATCTTATTTGAAGAAACATTATATTTTTAGTCTTTTAAAATTAAATTATAATTATTATGTATAAAAATAGCTTTAGTTTCTGCTGATAGGTACTCCGAGACGTATTCAAAGTTACTTATAGAGACAGTGACCGCGCTATTAGTCCCGCTGTTTATTCCGAGTTCAAGCCGCGCAAGCAAAAGCCACATGAATATATACCACCATAATTTGATACGGAATTACGCGTTTCGAAACATTACTCGTGATATATCAGTATGAGATTTGTTTTTCGTTTACGGAAAGTTTCAATAACCATTCATATCTGGAATATCCGGCGGTTGCAAAAAAAAAAGCAAAATATTCTCAATTACATTTGTTCTCAAATTTATCTTAAACAATACTATTAAAGACGGCACGACCGCGTTGTAAATTCTAACGATTCGGCGAGAGCGAAATTGTCCCCAAAATTCTCGATATGCTTTATAAAATTTTAAAAATAGTATTTCAGACTCTGGGCATTATGAGACAATTATTTATACTTGTAACGAGTGATACAGAAAACCGACATCCACAATAAAAGAGATGACGAAAAAGAGTAAAATCCTTGCTATTACATACCTTTCGCAAAAGCTAATTTGATAGTAAATTCATATTCGTGCGTCATTCCCTGACTTCTCTATGACTTACGCTTAAGCGGCGAAATATTTGACGGTCGCTCGCGTAAGAGACCCATCGATCGATGCCCGTGCCCCCTCCCCCCCCCTCCAGTGAAATCCGCCGAAAAAAAAAGACCAAGGACCGGCTACGTTTGGAAAACGAGCGAGAAAAAAGGGGCTGGCTGGGGGGGTTGATCGGCGCAAACCTCGGCCAGCCGTCGAGGCGGCCTCCGCGAGAGATTCCGGGGACCTCGTCGGCACCGCGCCACCCGCGCAGCCAATCGATAACGGCGCCGTCCGCCCAGCCGAGAATCCGAAGACCCGAGCCTCGTAATGGGAAACGCGCACCGGCACACGTCGACGGCGTGGGGGGGGGGGCTACAGCGAGCTCGGTCGCGCGCGTACGTACGTCTCCGCGGGGAGCAAGCGGCGCCCCCGCAGCCGGTCGTCGTCCCGATATACCTGGGAGGGGGCGGTGGGTTGCGGGGATGGGGGGGGGCGGTGGTAAGGGAATCTACATAAATAGACGGTGGGCGGGCCAAGGGTGGTGCGGGTTGGGAGTCATTTCAATTGTTAATTGCGGGGCCAGCCAGCTAGCATCTCTCTCTCTCTCTCTCTCTCTCTCTCTCTCTCTCTCTCTCTCCCTCACTCCCTCTCATTCCCCATCCCTCGCGGAGAGGAGAGCGAGTGCGATGACCTTAACATTCGCCGATATGCAAATCCACTTAGCGCGCTGCGGCCGGGGGAGCCTCGCGCGCGCTCGCGCGGATACGCACAAAGAGCCCCGCGCGTGTAAATTGAACAAAGCCGGATTGGGGGAGCCGCGCGCACGCGGAAATATCGACAGCTGTGTACGGCGCGGGACGGGGGGGGGTAAGGGGGGGGGTGCGTGGGAAGCGCCGTAATCTTATTCGAGAATTTCTAACAGCCCGGTACGCGGGGAGATATCGCGGCGCTCACGGCTCCTTTATGGGATTATCGGTTCGGCAGTTTCGCACTCGCGCGGCGATCTCTCGCGCTGTTGCGCCGGATGCGATTCACGGCTTGTGCGTGTGTGTTTTGTACGTGTGAAAGAGAGAGAGAGAGAGAGAGAGAGAGAGAGAGAATGAGGGAGGGAGCACGGAAGAGACGGAAAAGCGCGGGCGCGCGGCAATGATGTTTGCCGGGGCTCGAAGCTCGTGGGCGTCGGCCAATGTGTAACTTTTCCCCGGAGGAGCTGTGTTGACGGAACGGAATCGAAGGACGGGCGCAGGGGGAGGGGAAGGGGCTGGGGACGGGGGACGGCGCAGGAGGATGTAAAGGAGAGGGGACTCGACGACGAGCTTGTAAAAAGGGAGTCGTCGATCGCCGCGAACCCTCCGCCCTCCCTTGCCCCGATCCCCGCGCCGTCGCGGCCGAAACTCTCGACTCGCCTCGCAGACTCGCGCACGGCCCTTCTCGCGTTCGTCGAGGACGAGCCACCGACGCGCCCGGGGTTTATCGCGCGCGTCGATCGCCCTCCTACTCCCCCGAACTGTGCGCGCCACCGCTCCGGGGAGCCCGGCAGCCACCGCCCCTGTGTACATATACACACGCACGCACCGTTCCTTATATATATATATATATATATATATATATATATATATATATATATGTAAACGGCTTTAGCTTAGTTGTCTCTCTCTCTCTCTCACTCTTTTTCTCTCTGTCTCACTTTCTCCGCACATATTATGCGGTATTTATCACTTTGTTTACCGGCCGCTAGTCTTTGCCCAACGGATCCTCAGGTTTGCGATACGAAATTTTCAGGGATTTATTTAGACCGATAATTGTAGGGATGGAATCTTATTTATACTAACACGATTCCAATATAATTCATTGTCTATTTATAGAAAAAAAACAACGACAGGTCGTGAATAATGCCTTATTTACTTTGGCTTCTCGATGTTATAAATTCACCGTATTTTCAGTACAGATAATTTTTCCTATTTGTCGCTGCTCGTGTCAGGCAATCGACAGTATTGTGCTCATTCCGCTAATTAGTGCTCTGCTTTCAAGAATATCATACGCGCACTATTATCGTTCAATTTATATACGTCGACGTGAAATTGCCGAAGTGCTTCAAGCAAATTTGCCGAACTTTTCGAAAACGAGAATATTTCAAAAAATTCCTTCTGATCTGTTGGTTCCGAAATTAAAAAAAAAAAAAACCTCAATGCCGTTGGATCAATTTACTAAAAATTAATATTAATTAATATTTACATCGAATATTGGGCAAAGCAATCTTTTGCTCGATCGGGGAAAATTGTCTTTGACCAACCTCTTATACTTAGTTGCTTTCGATTTCACAATATTCCCGTAGCATTTACATTTAACTTTGTATTTAATACGATAGCATGACGTATTTGAACCTTATAATTTAATTTCGTCGGTCGTGTGCTGCCCGTCCTCTGACAATAACAAAGTATCAATCTCGTACTATATATATATATATATATATATATATATATATATGAGGCTCCTTGGAGATTTTTCACCCCCGCTTCCGGAGGCTTATTTCCTCGACTGACGCGGCATACGGACGACTGCGACAAAGAGCCACGTAAGAGGCTCTCGATGTACAACCGGATTTGGGGGGTGGGGTCGGAGTATTTTTCGGTACCTCGGCTCGTTCGTGCGTGTATCACCGGCAGATACCCACAGGCACGGAGAGAAGGCTCCTCTCGCCGGCGAACGAAAAAACACGGACGAGAACACGGGCCAACCCCGAATAATACGCCACCCCCCCCGTGTGTGTGTGTGCGTGTGCACGCGCGCATGCGTGTGTGTGTGTAAACATGTGCGAATGTAGGAAAGCGAGCTATACGGTCATTTCTCCACGCCGAGCGTGAGTCCCCTGCCCCTCCTGCTCCCCCCCCGCACCACCGTCCACGACAATGATCGATTGCCCGTCTTATTGCTTTCCAGCTTGGGATTTCCGGGCAAGCAGTGCCTCCTCAGGTCTATCTGCGAGACGGCCCTGGAGCGGGATCCCCTGCAGCACGGGCGCAACGGCCTCGTCGGCGATATCATGCGAATCACGTTCACGTAAGTCCCTCTCACTCTCTCCCTCTCTCTCTCCCTCTATTTGCCTTTGCTTCTTTATATACATATGTGTGTGTGTATGTATGTATATATATATATATATATATATATATATATACACACACACACGCACACACGCTGTCAACTCTAGCACCGTCACCCTTTGCTGCATGTATTTGTCGCTTGGGTTGGTCCCGCTGCAGTTGCCGCGGATACGCGGAGCGTTACGTTATGTGCAAGCGCGGCGAAGCGACATAGACGCGGGGGCGGGGGCGTGTTATCATCGGCCTACCTAGTGCAGGAGAAGGAGAGAGAGAGAGAGAGAGAGAGAGAGAGAGAGAGCAAAGGAGAAGGAGAGAGAAAAGCAGGAAAAGGAAGTGGCTGCGCTGTTGAGGAGTAGGAGGGTGATTGGAAAGCCGGTAAACTCGGTCGCAATATATATATATACGCACACACGCTGTTGCTGTTGTTTTGCGCTTATAAGGGGACGGCTTATTAATCGCCTAATTAAGCGATTGACGGACTCGCGTGCACGCCGCTTTAACCGGTGCTCGTGCTTGCACGCATGGATAAGTACGGCAAGAAATAGACGAGGCAAAGGATGATAGTATTACTTTCTCTCTCTCTCTCTCTTCCTCCCTCCCTCCTAGCTCACCATTCCTCTCTCTCTCTCTCTCTCTCTCTCTCTCTCTCTCTCTACCTAGTTCTTAGTATAGTCTTTCACTACAAAATAATATTGTATACTCCTCTGCTCCGCAATCTCCGCTGTGCATAATGGAAGCGAAAAGGCTTCGTTTAATAATGTCTATAGTTTTACAACGAATTATTAAGAGGTTGAATAATTACAGCTTTATTGTGAGTCGTAACAAAAAAAAGATATTAAATACACTAATTTAAGGATTGAAAGAGGCTTAAGTCATGCCTTTGGGGTCAAGGTTTGCCTTTTACTTCTCGTTGAGTAAAAAATCCAGGGATTTTTTTTTAATTAATTTGATGTAGATCGCACGCTTAAGATGAGATAAATCTTTATTAAAACTATTTGACATGGCGCGCGTAATATGAACCCTGTATTTATTACATCGACGAATTTCATCATTTTAATTTTTTATTAACAATACAATATAATGTACCTTCTAGTTGTTCTAATACATTTCTTCATTAAATGTATACTAGTTGCACTGTGTTTTTGTTCATTGAAAAAATATCTATCGTTCTCCATGCTTTTTTCTGAAAAAACTTAAGTGTCTAATGTTAAAGTTCGTTCGCTTCTTATTAAGTATGCTAACTTGAAGGTATTTCTGGCTATAAAATCTACAATGTAATTTCAAAGGGAATTTTCTATAAACACACAAACAGTTCATTAAAGCGTGACAAGCAACTGCTACGTGAACAGCAATGCTAAAAAATCAAAACCCCCTACTTTCGGCCTTTCAGATTTTGAAAGATATTTTTTTCGTGCAACAATAATGCACATTGTCATCTCACTATTGCCAATTAGAATCTCGCCGATTTACTTGGAAAGGATAATTCGAAAATGTTCCCATCTTTTATAATCCAGAGTAAACAAAAATAGGGGTATCGATTTGACGAAAAACGAAACATAGCTGACGTTGAAACAATCTTAATCCTTGATTTTAAGGTCGCGAGCGCAATCATCGCGCGCTGGCCATTTGTCGATCTTCGAGGTTTAGGACTACTTTTCGTTGTTGGTCAGAGATTCAGTGATATTTATCTCAGGCGATTAAGGAGCTAGGCTCACATACTCTTATCGAAAAATCGATTGTAGTTTAAATTTAAAATAGCGTTATTTATCATCGAAAATAAGGAGAGATCCCTTTAAAAGAGCACCACTTTAAAAAAAAAAAAACAAATATTTTACAAATATTTTTACTTTCAACTTTTGTTTCAACTACGTTATATTTTGCTACGTTACAGTAACAATTTAAGTTACTATCAGACAAGTCTCATCTATCGGACAGTCTATCAGAAAGACAAAACTCATTTCTCGATATATAACAAAATCCTTTATTTTGAAAAAACCATTCCCGAAAGAGTATTTTCTTTTTCTTCTATTCTAATTGCACCTAAACCTTTCAAGCTACACACCCTGCTTGCAGCCCAACTAAAACAGCGCTTATCGCCTAATTATTACCGCTTGAAAAATAAACACCGATATTGCTTAATTGAATTAATGAATATTTTTATCGGTCTTTATAAAATATTATATTAGTTAAAATAATGACAGTCAGACTGTCCTTGTTTATGTTCACCCCCGTAGAATCTGAAATAAAACTTATTACTACAATAAATTATATTCAAAATTAAGAATAAAAATAGAATAAAATTAATAATAAAATAAAAATAAAATAATAAATAAAATGAAATAAAAATAATAAAAACAATATTCTATGTTAGTAAACTGATGGTCTGAGTGTGATTATTTTAGCTAATATATTATATTATAAACACTGTAAGATCGATTACAATATTTATTAATTTAATTCCGAACAGTCGACACAATTATAATTTTTAATTCTAATTGCTTAATTGAACTCTAATGTACTCTATGAAGTATATTAGAGATCCAAAAGCAAAACCAGAATCGATCAGCTCGTCCGCGCGTCACTTCGACGTCGATTTAAACCCCGCGCGATCGCGGCAATTACCGCTGTTCTTAAAATCATTATTATTATTATTATTATTATTATTATTCGATTTCTTTCGCAACGCGCCGGCCATCATCTGCGTTCTTTTACCCGCTTACCTGTCGATACCCATAACCCTCGGAATGTAAACGCCACCGCGTACGTTACCGCGCGCGTTGCTGCACGGGGCGAGGGTGGCGGACAAGGGTTGGAATCGTCGGGGTAGCGTTTAATTGAATGAGCGCCGGTCGGCGGCGATGGCGAGCGGACGGGCTGGGACGTTGATGAGCTCAACAGATCAATTAGAAAGGGCGGCGCGGGTATGGGGTGGGACAGGGGGTTGGGGGGGGCGGGGTGATCGATGTTTATGAACCTCGGCTATGTGATATTCCGCAGGCCGTCTTCGAGCCTGGACGAGGGCCTGCCGCCGGAGTACGCCCGGGCCGAGAGAATGGACTCGGTGGGCGATTGTGGCACGATCTACCGGCTCTGCCCGTTCTCCATTTATCAGTACATAACCGACGTCCTCGAGTGAATGATGGCTCTCCCCGGATTTGCCTTTTCTCTTCCTCCTCTTCTCTATCTCCCGCCCCTCCCTCTCTCTCTCTCTCTCTATCTCTCTGTCTCTCTTTGTCTCTCTCCCTCACATACTACATTTATCTCGAGCTTTCTTTATCATCTCTTTAGATCTCTATGTTAGATGTTTGCAATGTGAATCTCAATTCCCAGCTTGTCACGATATCAATTGACGTTGAGTCATTCACAATCAAGGATCACCTAGATACCATTACATTGATCATGATAATACGCAGCTGGTTCTTTTCCAATTTCGAGACTTCAGTGGTGAATAATACTAGCGCTGTTATGCTGCTCCCAGCATGGAAAAATCGGATACGTAGAATAATCCAGTCGTTAATGTTCTGATGTTTCGATGCTTGATCAGTCTCAGAAACGATTTTGGAATATGATTGAAGCCTAATTATGTGAAAATTATACCAAACTTATCCTCGTCATGATACTGAAAAATTAAAGAAACTTAAAGAATTATATTCTGCATTTTCTTTTCGCAAAAGAATTAATTCATCTTAAGCTTATGGACTTTCCGAACATTCCTGGCTTATTCGATACCTGCGTGTCCGATATCAGAAACTCTCATAATGAACAAATATACCGAGCTCACAGGTTTCCGTCCAACTGACTGAGTCGTTGCATAACGTACCGTTCTTGTCTCTTTCCTGTATCAAATCTATATGTCAATAATACTGAAGTTGATGTATAGGGCAATGAATCACAATAGCGCAGGTCTTAAAGTCGAGTATTTCATTCGGAAGATCAGTTCCTTTGTAAGTATAATTTTGATCGAACATTGACAAATGGCTTCATTTTCATAGTATTACAGACATAGGCAGTCAAATGCAGAATGAAGTTTCCTCTACTTTGTACGAAAAAATCTATTCCTTGAAACACATTTGATTATATAGAATCATTATTGTCCTTTGAATAGTCTGAAGAGATTTGAAGTAGCACTTGCATTCGCGTTAACATAGAGATGTTAACTTTGCCATCTTTGATGCCTCCTGTTGATATAACAATGATAAGAGGCGGTAGAAGTACGATATGACTTACGACTACCGGCGAATCAAAATTTTTTTACCCCATGTTATATATTCTCATACTATCTAAATTATCTTCACTTTATAGCTGAAGTTCTTGTACCTTCGATTGAATATTATGCTTCAGAAGGATGCTAGGATAACAGGATCAATATATTACCCAGCACATACTTGGAAATATTTTGAATTGCCACGATTATATTATTCCATTGTATAATAAATTCTGTAATAAACTGCTGTAAGATCGTGTACTGTACCAACAAAATAAAATACGTATATATCCAAATATCTATATCTTACTCTCTTCGTACCTCCAGCTTCTCTCGACGTGTACATCATATCGTAGCTCTGCCTGTTCCTCCACCCCTCCATCCACCCCCTGCTCCACCCCGCTGTCCCGCTTTCTCCGTTCGGGATTTCGTCCCTAAAGACGCATGACACTTTACGACTCCATTCTGTTCTCCCCGCAAACATGCGCTTCCACATCCAGATTACGTCATCTTTATTCAAACTTTCCGCGTCGATGTACGAGGCCTCCCTAGATTGCATACGAGATGCCGAGGGATATATATATATATATATATATATATATATATATATATATATATTGCATACGACCTCGCTCTCGGAATATAGATACGACTTTCATTTATTCAAATACATCCTTCGAACCGTCTTGCTCGCCTTCCTCCCCCCTTCCCCCCAGATACACATGTGGAACCGACAGGCGTTGGCGGGTCCTTGCGCAAGTTATGCAAAGACCCGAAACTGGTATACTAATTGCATTCATTAAAGAAGACAACTCTAATACTCGCTGTAAGCGATTATGCGAGCGAAGAACGCGGGCTGTGCTTCGTGTTTCTGCCATCGCTGAGGGGTTAAGGACGCGCCCAACTGCAGCAATGGGAAATTTATGCGGAGATAAGACAAGATAAGGTAAGGCAAACATGAGATGCACATTTATTCGTTAAGTAACAACGATTTTAAATTTTATGAAATCTACATACATATTAATAATATAGATATATTCGTGAATTTAATTATATGTCAGTTAACCTTCTTTTGTTCTGTAGTGTCTAAAAATGAGTTCGGGAATACCATTGAGGACGAACATATTCCGGATTGTCCACTAAGTGGTGTTGTAGGATCGATGGACCCGCTAGTGGTCAGTCGGAGAAATGGAAATATAAGCAGAGCTTCCTCTTGAGCTGCGAGAGTATACGCAAGCCGTCCCTATGGGACACTGTTTATTAATCGCCAGTCCCACTGAAGAGTCTCGCCGAGTAACCCCGAGGCTCCTATAAGTTCTCAGCTTAGAGCATCTAGACATAGAGGGAGCATTCAATGCCAACATGTGTAAACGATCTAGAAAGTGAGAAAGAGGCTCAGATTAGGTAGAGTTTTTCTCTCTCGCACAGTCTTTATTTGCTAAACGTGCAAACAATGAGACAAGTACGAAGGAGAGAAAGGCTCTACATAATCTCAGTTTTTCTCTTTATCTACGTTCTTTACAGATTTTAGCTTTGAATCCTCGCTCGTAACTGCTCTAAATTCCACTAGTTTAAGATTTTACTAGTTTAAGTTTTACTCTTATAAAATATATAGTTCTTAAGATTATTAAAAATTTAAGTGAATTAAAATAAATAAATAGTCAACTGGTAACACAATTGCATTAAAATCATCTATGCGTCAACCACATTACGCGATTATCATTGATGAAAGCAAACACCAAGGTAACAGTCAGTTTTATTCAAATGAAAAAATACCTTTAAATTACCATTAAATCGTAATTTCAATGAAATAAAAAAGTCTGAATTCTGAAATTGGCCAAACACGGCAAAGCTCTTAATTCGACTAGTATAGAATTCCAGAATTAAGCTAGTTTAATACGAATTTGATCCCGTCTCGGTTCTCCGTATTTAACAATCAAAAGATCATATTCCACGCTCCTTTTAGCCAACCGATAGTATTCACGAATTGAAAGAAATGGGAGAACGAGAAGGGGGCGCCCTGATCCGTCCGCCGCTTTACTTATCTAACGAATCTCCACCCCTCTTTGTACGAGTCTCGCACAAATCACTGAAATAAACGAGTGCTTAAAGAAGGAAAAAAAAGGGAAGAGCAAGAATTCCCTCGTACACGTTTTTCTTTTCACCGAGCTTTTCCCGTACGAGAGAATGCTTGCGCCGCGCCCTTTAGCTCTTAGCTGTCTCTATCTCACTTTCTCTCTTTTACACACGCGCACAGGCACACATACATAAATACCAATCTCCTTCGCCGCTCTTACATATACGTTCCTCCGCATGAATTTATCAACGACGAGGGGACGTATTCACACTGTCTTTCTCTCCCTCTCTCTCTCTCTCTCTCTCTCTCTCTCTCTCTCTCTCTCTCTCTCTCTTCTCTTTCTATATATATATATATATATATATATATATATATATATATATATACATATGCGTTCGCGTGCGTGCGTGCGTGGGTGGGTGCGCTGACCTCGTCAAGGAGGCTTCGGCGCAAAATTACCCGTGCACGGGCAACGAGAGGCTAAATTTTTCACTTTATATACGATTACGCGGCGATCGATCCCGGTGCGAGCAATTTCCGCGGGTCCGCGTCGTCCGGGCGGCCGATAAGCGTATGCAGCCGATATACGCCGCAGACGCGGCTACCGTTTCGATTATCGACTGGATCGTTACGCGCAGGATTTAAATCGATTATAATGGTCGAGGCAACGCGATCCTGCGAGGGTGGGGGGGTGGTGTAGGGGGTGTAGGAGGTTTAATCATAAACCGCGAGAGAGTCAGAAGCCGCGAGCTCGAATCGTTTTTGCCGAACGACGGGCGATTATAGTACGGACGGTGTTTATTCGCGATTTTGATAAGATCGCGAACGAGGCTGGGAGAAAGGATGGATCGGGGCGACCAGAGCAAGCTTTGCGCACGGACTTTAACTATCGTATTTTTTTTTCTACAGGCCGCTTCGTTCGTCGATCTGCGGTCCTGCGCGACATCTGATCGACGTAGTCAATGCACTAGTATTATCAAGGGATCATCTGACCCACCTCGCCGACAAATTTACAGTATATCCGTGCTGATTTACAGTTTTGTCGAAAATTAACTTTATCAGTCGATGACGCGGAGTCCGAAGCGGCTTGAACATTGGAACGAAGAAGATAAAGAGATTCGGTACATTTGCCGCTGAGTACCGTCAAATTTAATATTCAATACCTCAAGTTCTATGGTTTTTTCAAAGTGTTTTTTTTTTTATTTCAGATTCGACGGAGTTGATTATATACAAGAGCAGACTGTCATTGTGATTATAATCACACGATTTTATCAAGATCGTATAACCGATAAAAATATTTGTTAGTTATAGATATTTGTTAGTTAATACAGCTTCAATATTATAAAAGTTCATTCATAGTTTATTTTATCAATATCATACACAAAATAAATACATGAGATGATTTATCATGTTGCTGTATATATATATATATATACATATATATATATATATATATATATATATATACTTTTTATTATATCATTTAACTTTGATGTTTGGTATATTAACAATTTGTTATTAGATATATAATAGATCAAAGAGAGTATTTCCAATGCGTATTTCTGTTTATAATTATATATATATATATATATATATATATATATATATATATATATATATATTTTACTTTTAAATACAATATTAAACTATTTAAATGTGTATTCTTTTATTTATATATTTATTGAAAATTACCGACTGCGAAAGTCGAGGCGAGCATATTTTTTACAGAAAAATCAGTTCTCGTTAATATGCATAGCAATTTAGAAAAATATTTATGGAATTTTCGAGGTATCGATTTCTTCAATAACAATACCAGAGACTCGTAGCGTTAAGGCTAGTGAATATATTAATAAAATTTTTCTTACAAAATGAAACATTTTTAATTAATCGTACAAATATAGAAAATATTTTCGTTTATTGCAACTGTTGTTAAATATATCAATTTTTTAAAACTTCAAAACAAGATTTGACATAAAATTGATCGTCAAAAAATTTTCAATAGTTTTTGTTTCTTCGTTTAATTGCGCATTTTCACCGTAAAAATTTCCCAAACGCCGCGCATTTACGCCACCGAGGCCCATCGCCTTGGCGCGGCGGGCGATAAGCATAACAGGAACAAGCGTGAAGAGTGAAAAATAAGAAGAAGAAGAAGAAGAAGAAGAAGAAGAAGCAATGTTCGCTCGGTAAAGCGGTCTTATTTATCAAAGGCTCGTCAAAGCGAAACGGTAATTTTTCCGCCTTTACGTAACGGCGCGCCGCGCACTGCTTGATTTAGTGCCGCGACAATCGCAGGCCGCGGATCTCTCGTCGCACGGACACGTTCTCTCGGCAATAACCGCGAGACTTTGCTTCCACCTTTTTTTCCCCTCTCGTTCTCTCTCTTCGTTTTATTTTTATCGACCTCCTAAAATCCACAACCGACGCTTCGCGGTCGCCTCGACCATCCGACCCCTCACGCGAACTTTCGCCGTTATAGCGGGGTGCGCGAATGAAATTTTGGGCCGAGATCTTTCCCGACGAGACGGAATCGCGAGCATCGAGGTTTCTTATTTAAATCAACGTTGAAACGCGTGCTCTGACTGTTAAAACACACACACACACACACACACACACACACACGCATACGAATTAAACACCAAGTCTTTATCTAAAAATTTAGTGCTCGCTTCGTAAACGTCTTACTTACCGATGCCAATTGAAATGGCTAAGAACGCAAATTTACAAATCTACTAATTCGTGGAAGAACGAACGCGCTGCGCTTCCATCGATGGTAATATATATATATATATATATATATATATATATATATATATATATATATATATAATACGTGAATGTAGATCGCTCTTATTATATACGCAATTTCTCGCCGGTTTAAAAGGTATTTCGGAAAATTGCTAATTTACCCAGTACAAGTCAAATATTAGCATGTTTAATCGTAAAATATTAGACACGAGCAGACTTCTCCTACATAGTTAACAAATTATTATTATTATGGGAAAGTTTCGGAATAGTTCGGCGTATTTTAGTTTGGAAACATTGAGCGTACGTTCGATTATTTTTCAATCCATCATTGTTTGAAATAAATTTCTCGCTTTTTCTTTGTCATCTGACGTGTCGTATTAAATAAAACTAAAAAAAAAATAATCTCACATTTCAACATTAAGAAAGTTGTCATTTCCATGCTTCTATGATATTCTGATTTCTAACAATTTTCATTTCTATATTCATGGAAATGACTCGATTTAAGGAACAATGGAGAAAGGTTAAAAAAGTATTTGACACAATCTTGAAATATAATTATACTTTTTGTCATAAAGCACAAGTTCGACTTAATTCTGTTGCCCTCTGCAGGCCAAAATGATGCATTATTATAAACTAGTTTTATTCTTGTAATGTTTTTTTTTTGTTTTAATTTACATTTAATTCTAACAGACGGTGAAAAATTACCCTATTAACAATTGTAAGACTATTATTAATTCAAATTATAATAAAGTAAAATTTTTATTAATTCAAATTACATAATAAAGTAAAATTTTTTATTCAGTAGGAGGCACCTGTTATCAAGACAGAATGACTTATAATAAGGAGTAGAAGAAGATAGAGCGAATGATAATAAGAAGTACAAATGATAATCTTAATATTAAATGAATTTAACTTTGGAAGTTAAGTAAAATTGAACGCTATATGTTATATTACTAATGACGATATGACATTTTTTTTTAGTAATGTTGTATGAAATTTTATTGTTATTATTTAAATGTATTGATTATTTCTATTAATTTGTACATAAGAGAAATTTACAATATTATTTAAAAAATTATTTATATCTCTACAGAAACAAAATATTTATTAGATTTCGTCTAAATAAATAAATATTTATTCCAATAGTATGTAATTATAATTAATCAAATAAATTTATTTGCTGGAAATTAATTTCTTTTTTAATGCTATTTCAATAACCGTTTAATCAATTTTTCTTACATTATACACAGTTTCTTGAGCTTCAGTAACAGCAGAACAATCAAGCAAAAAATAATAAAAGAAGTTCCTTTTCGAGGAAAAATTGCCTGAACGACGCGCCTGCACAAAAAAGTAAACAAGCCACGTCGCATCAGGTCGATCATATAACTGCCTTTCCTCTCCGATAAGTATTAATCGGTGAAAGCGTTTCATCAGGTTTGCCCGAGTCCCTTATAAAGCAAAAAAGGACGATGGAGAAAACCGAGGAATAGCGAGTAAGAGAAAAAAAAAACGAGAAAGAAAGGGCCGAGAACGGCGACCGAGGGAAAATAATAAAAGTAAAAGGTTGTCGTCGGGAACGCAGGAGGCGGAGCAAGGCTCATACAAGGGTATATATATATATATATATATATATATATATATATATATATATATATATATATGCATGTACACTTGTACGTACATGTATGAAGATCAGAATCATTTATTGCGCACCGGAGATGTACAGGCGCGCAGCACGGCGTCCGTCGATGCACTCAGAGGGGCGATGCGCAAATCCCCGCGTGCGACGCTGGCGGTGACACACTGGTCCTCGTCGTCGTCCTCCGTTGTCGCTCGTCCGTCCGTCCTTCCTTCCTGCCTTCCTTCCTTCCTTAACCCCCTCCTCATCGGCCGCCCTCCACTCAGCGGAGAATTCCAATCAAGTCGAAGAGGCCGAGGGGACAGCGGGCGCGGTAATCGTCGCAGCCGCCGACGCCCCGACGGCCGCTCAGCTCGGCCTCGGCAATCCCCACGGGCAGGCCCTCCTCCGGCCTCGATGTCGACGGCCTGCCGGGGCGAGAGCGCGAGGATGTATATATTTATATCTGTGTGTATATATCTATGTATATATATCTGTGTGTATATATATATATATATATATATATATATATATATATATATATATATATATATGCGCGTTCGTACGTGTACTTATTAATTAATGGAAAGGATAAGGAGAGTGGAAGGGACAGGGGAGGAGAATTTCGCGGAGCACACGTGACTTATGACCCGTTGGAAGCGCCTCGAGGGTCGCTTTAGCTACTACGAGGCTTCTGAATTATTTCTCAGATCTATATATATATATATATATATATATATATATATATATATATATATATATATAGTGACATAAAAGTCTTGCTGCCACCGCGTGCGATATCCAAGATTTAGAAGGAAGCGCGTCTAGAGAGGAAGAGAGAGAGAGAGAGAGAGGGAGAGGGAAAGAGGGGTGCGGTCTTCGAAAACACTGCAGTCGCATGCGACCAACTATCACGGCTGAAAGCCAGCCTGCTGAGAGAAAGAGAGAGAGAGAGAGAGAGAGAGAGAGAGAGAGAATGAGTGGGAAAGGGGCCATCGTTGAATTTTTCCCGCGGTAGAACTCAGCACTGTGTACCCTGTTCTCTTCGATTTCTTTAGGACCCCGTGGGGTGAACGGGAGGAGAAGCTGAAAGGCTGCGCACGACAATGCGTTCTATCATTTTTGCAAGGGTATTCGCGAGCTGCTTGCGATTTCTTATGTCGTAGGGTAGAGAGGGTTTTTATTATTATTATTATTATTATTATTATTATTATTATTATTATTATTATTATTTGTGTTTGTTTTAATCTTAAGTTTTGGGATTCGCTGGAATTGTTATTGGGTGCACTTGGAAAGGAGAGAAATAGAGAGAGAGAGAGAGAGAGAGAGAGAGAGCGAGCGAGAAAGCAAGAGAATTTTCTCGGTGGATTTGAAGCGCACGGCGACGGCAAGTTGTGAAAAGATTCGAGAGCGAGCAGGCTCCTTCGTCTTTTTTTTCTAATTTTTTTTTTCGATTTTTTTTCCTCCTCGACTGAAATGCATTCAGCAGGCAACGTTCGGGATAATGTTTAAACGGTTCTACTTGGCGCGACGAGAATGGATCTGTATAAAAAACAAAAAAGAAAAAAACTTTTTCATAAAAGATTCGCGAAAGCGCGCAGTTTTCTGAAAATTATACGAAAGTATAGAGTCGCCGTGTAATGAAAAGTTTTTTAATTTTCGGAGATGACTGAAGGGGGACAGGGCCATCGTTCGCATTGCATTATAATGAGTTTTTATAATAGATGTAATAGTGGACGTCGGCGCTCTCTCCCACGTAAGAATTTTATATTAGTTACACGCGAATGGGAATCGAAGCGCAATTATCGTATCAAGTTTTTGACAACTCAGGTTTTTTACGATTGAGTGGAATTTTCCAAAGGAATTTCTCATTTTCTCGTAGATGAGTAAATGTAATAAGTAGAAAAATCCTTCATAATTTTTTTTTTTTTAATAATTGTTTATTGATAATAATCAGAAGTACTTTGATAATATTATACCGCTTTCTCGGAAAATTAATTCCATAAAAACGCAAGGTACCTGTGATCAAACATATTTTGTCGCTTAAAATAATTCATTTTCAAATATATTGAATATGAATATTATCTTATTAGAAATTTTCGTTTAATATAAAAACATAATTGTTCTCTTTAGATCATCTTATATGCATTAATTTTCATTTTCTTAACATTTTACTCAATGAATTCTTTTACTTACTATTTATCTTTTCCTTACAAAAATCCGATTTTTTTAAATTTATCGAATTCTTGTCTTTTCTATGCTAGCAATATATCATCTATAAATACACTAACAAATATTTCTATAAAAATCCATAAATATCCATGGAAAATCGCTCGTGTAAATAAACACCGAATTTACAAGGCTTTATCGTGAGAACTCATTCATATCCATTACGCTCGACGCGTTACAGGCAAAAAGGAAAAACGAAAAGTATCGAAACTTTCGACTACATATTTAAAAAAAATTTTATCCGAAAAATGCAAATCATCCGTGTGTGTAGAGTCTCGGCGCTTCGAACCCTTCGCCCCCCAGCCCACCAACCCCAGGATATTTCCCCGACTATTCGCGCCCGGAGGTATTTTAGGCAGCGAGCGGGATTATTTAAACCATCCGGGCGCGCGGCGCCGAGTCGCGCGACGAAGTAATTTTCTTCGTTAGACGACGGGCGCGCCGTGTAACCGCGGTAATAGCGCCCCCCCCCCCCCCGCCACACCTGGCATTCGACGGAAAATCGAGATTCCGAGGTGAGCCGCTCCGTTACGCGAGGTTGGCAGATTATTCGCGCGAACGTCGTTTTCCCCCTGCCGCGGAAGAGATCGACGTCGATTTTTGTTTTCCCACTGAATCGTCGCAGCGATATATTTTCTTCGATTGTTAATAAAGCATTGATCTACGGGACGCGGGGATAGCTCCACGAATATCCGCCTGGCAGCTTTATCTGCTCGGAAGTGCCCTTCCCCCGGGCCTCCAGGATTTCGTCGAAGAGTCGCGTCATTCCCGTCGACGGGCAACACTTTTCAAAATCATTGAGCGGGGATTTTTATGGGGTCGATGTGCGCGTATAGAGCCCTGTCGTCGTTACAGCATTTGGATCTTTTCGACGTTTCCGGCACGCAGGCTCGTAAACGCGCGCCAACGGATCGGTATAATTTCATTATCCGCGACGAAGCCCGACAATTCAATATGACGAATTTCCAAACGCTTCGGAGCATCCCCTCAATTTACCCCCCCCCCCCCGCCCAGTCCGCTCGGTCGAATCGCCAAAGTTTCCGTTACACAAGCGCCATCGGGCGTTTCTCAACGTGATACTGTTTTCGTGTAACAATGCACATGGCATTATTAGCCCCTGTCGCCCGCAACAATTCATTTCCTAAACCTGTCAATGTTGGTATTTATGGCCAAAGCTCTCTCTCTCTCTCTCTCTCTCTCTCTCTCTCTCTCTCTCTCTCAATATCCCTCTCTCAGTCCTGAGAATAGATGAAGAAAAAAAACAGAAAGCAAGAAAAAAAAATAAACGCAGAAAATGATTTCAGCGCGATTTTCCTTCCGAACGAAACGACAGACTCCGCGCCGGGAAAACTCGGCACTATTTGCCTCCCTCTTCGATACCTTGTTTCATCGGTACGGGTTTTCTCGAGCGTTGCCCCTCCCTGCCCCCCGCCTCTTTGGACTTCACGCTCGAAGCGGTAGTCGCTAAGAAAAATCCACCGCCGGAGCTGGCCAGGAGCGAGGGGAGGGGAAAGCATAAACGAGGTTTCAACCATATATAATATATATATATATTACGGAGCCCGAGGGCGAGTTCCGTTAAACTCGAAAGCTCGTTAGCCATTGCTTCCGGGCTATCTTTTCTTTACTCCGACTATAGCTCACCCTTCGCCCCTTTGACCTTCCTCTATGTTCAAGACTCTTTTGTCTCCGAACACAACATACACGTAATGTGCGCGTGCGTGCGCACACACACACACACACACACACACACACACACCCAAACATACATAGCACAGAACCCCGGTGCGCAGCAGCGATTAATTGAAAAGCGAACCCTTGGCAGCGGTTGATCCTCGACTGCACGTGTGCATGTAGGGATTGGGCTGTGTCTGTGTAATCGACAAAATAAGAGGAAACACTGTGGGAAGGAGGGCAGGGGGGGAGTATGGACTTGATAAGACTTACGTGAAGACGACGCGAAAGACGTCGCCCAGCATTCCGTTGCGCTCCTCGAGCGGGTGCTCCGAGGCCTCGCAGATCGATCTCAGCAGGCACTCCGGCCCTGGGAATCCGGCGCTTCGACAAAAATCAAACGATAACGACGGATGAGTCAGTGGACGTTGTACAGCATCTGGTTTAGCCTCTCGAAGAAGTCGGGGCTCGATGCACACGCGCATACGCGCGCGCGCGCGCATTGTTATACTATACATACACGGGTATACACGTGAGACACCCGTGGGATTAATCTCCTCGGGAAAGTGCCACTGCCGAGTATTAATTGTCTTATTATTAACCTTCGTCGGACGTGTCCGAGTCGAGGAGTCGCTAGTGGACGTGAGCTCATTATGTATTTAGCGATGCGTCTAATTGAGCCGTCTGAACAGTATTCTAGCGGGTAATTTCGCTGGATTAAGAAAATCAGAAGTTTTCCCTTCCTGTGTAAACATATATATATATATATATATATATATATATATATATATATATATACTGCACTCTCATAGAGTATAAGACGTTCCCTACTTTGTACATTAAAACCAGCCGAAGTAATTACAAACTTAAGATTTGAATATGGATGTTTACAAGTTTGAATTCCGGCAAATTATTCGCGTTTAATTGCAAATTTTGTACCTTTGCGCGACTTTGTGAAATGCTCAGGGAAAAAGGATATAATAATGATGGTTTGCAAAAAATTTTCATTCCTTCGTTATACCGTATATATTTATATAATTAAATGTTAAATTTATCGTTAGCCGTTTTATACCGACAGACTTAACTTATTACGATTGATTTTTCATCATTTTGAATTTTTTACCTCATAAATGCCTGCTCTAGTGCCCACTGAAAACTTTCGCAATTTATTGTACAAAAAATAATTATAATAACGGCATAAAACTTTCAGTATGGATTAATTTAACGCTGATTATAAAACAGAACTAAACATTAAATAAGTTATAAAAATTGTAATTTTAGTACAGTAACGTATTCAAAAATAAAAAAAGAACGAGAGTATTAAAAACGAAAATAGCGATGAATTTTAAAGATTGTCCACCATGAAAATCGATACGCTTTATCAATTTTATTAACGATCTTTTAGAGACGCTGTAGAGCTGGAGGAAAATACTTTCATGTCATCTGTCAATGGCACTACAGACAAACGATTGGATACTGACCTCTTTATTGCAATCAAAGTTAGAGTTTGGATTTTAACAAAAAGTCATGTAGAACCTTTTAACTATTCTATTAAAACATTTGAAAAACTTTTTTTTCGTTGAAAATAATTTAATGGCTAAATTTTGTAAATCTAACGATGATATTGGAATTCAATAACAGTTCATGAAGATTATAATTAAATATGTAATTGTTACTAAATCTAGTTATTAATAAGTTCTACATGAATGACAAATGTTAATATGGTTTCTCATCTTTCATATTTCATCTTGCGTACTCACATGATTTTCCTCCCCGCTGATCAACTCGTAAAAGGAACTTTTTATATTCTCATATTAAGCTAAAAGAACGCTTCTGCTTTTTGAATTGCCACTTGATTATAATTATAAATTCGTGGATCTTTTGGACTTTCTGTGCTAGTATTCAGAGGTATAGAAACGTATACATATGTATATATATATATATATATATATATATATATATATATATATATATATATATATTTATAACGAGAAAAATAAAAGCACATTAAGCGAAATTATATAACATTTAAATAAAAAGCGAGTACTAGCGCGTTTCAGGCATTGAAAACATTTCCGCCCACACTGAAATAAATGCATACACACACACACACACAAACTGTTAGAAAAATGTGCGCGCAAGACTCCATTATCGTACAGGAGGATCTCTAGGTAAAAGTCCGACCGCGGAGCGGGATTTGCATATACTCTCGCTTGAATTTACAAAAGGTTTAGCCCCCTCCCCCTCCACCCCCACTCGTGCTATTCCAGAGAAGATTGATGCCGAATTCGTATGTAGCGCATGGGTGTAGTATATATATGTTATTGTACGGATCGCTATAGATCTGACGCAAGGAGATTGTTTCATCCAGCCGCGCGCAAGAGAGGCTCAACTTCTGATAAATTTCACGAACGGACGAGGTTTTGTAACCGAGTACATTTATATAGTTTATAGTACATTTCAACGAGAAGTTTAACCCCCCCCCCCCCGGATGTTTACGCGTATACGTACATATATGCATTTCATATCGAGCTGCGAATAGAGCCGTTCTTTGTAGATAAATCGCTCTAGCCTCTACCCCTCCGCCCCTCGCCCCGACTGCAAGATCTTCCCCTTCTGCTCGTTCATCGCTAACTCACAATAAACATCTGGGAATTTGGCAAGGATTGAGAAAAATCATTTCCACTCTGTGCCGTTTTTCTTTCTCGTCCGGGCTTCTTACGATTGGTGATGGCGAGGGTTGGGGGGGGGGGTGACAATTTCGGCTTTATCGCTACGATACAGAATGTTGCCCGCGTATTAGAATTCAATGTTCAAGAAGTCGTGGATTAAAAAAATCGGATCGGAAATAATTTTATCCTGTCTCGCTTTTTTATGTTTTGTTTGTTACAGTAACAGTTTGTTGTTACGGTAGTTTGTTACATTAATTTACGTCACGTTAAGATAAATTACGTCAATTTAATATTTTTCTTCCTAAATTTCATCTTTTCTTTATTGATATTTTATCCGTTTTTGTTCGTTACTCCGCTGTATTGTTCCTCCTGTCAAGATTACCTACGAATATTCGCGGCCGACCGTGAGTCGAGCCCAAACCACGGAACACTGCCCGCTTGTTTTAAAAGGCAAAGTCACCCCCTCCCCGTTGAGGCAATGACTGTCCGCAAAAAAAAAGAAAGAAACAATTTTGGTCACACCCACAGCTGTGCGCCAAAATTTACCAGCGATCCGACGTGGGAGGGCCGCGCGAAATGGCTTCCCCGCCTCGGCTCACCTCTCGAACTTGTTCTGCATCACCGCGTAAATGGTCGAGCGGTCGATGCTCCTCCTGCGCCTTCCACCCGCGGCCACGCTCGCCTCCGCCTCCTCCTGCGCCTCTTCCCGCAGCGGCGGCTCGTCCGCGGCGCCGGTCTCGTTGCCCACGGGCAGGCCGTAATTCGCCTCGAAGAAGTAGGACAGGGATACCGAGTTGGCCGGGTCCTCCAGCGGCACCGCGAGCGCGAAGAAGATCTGCGTGTATGTGCGTGCGTTTAATGCGGAGAGGACAAAAAATATGAATAAGTAAACAAATAGACGATCCGATGCTCGACGACGTCGGCCCGAGGGCCGATCGAACATACGGCTGCACTACTTGGCTTACCCCCATGTTGCTGGCTTGCGGGTAGGAGACCGCGCGGATCGGCCGGTGCAGGATGCTGGCCATTTCCGAATTACGATGGCCTATGACTCCGTAGAACCTGCTCATCAACCAGAGACTCAGAATTGCCGTACGGCTGCGACGAAATGAAATTTCGTTTTTTGTTGTTGTTGTTGTTTCATTGTGCGAGTAACAAGCGGATTGATACGTAGGAGTGCAGTTGGCAGATTTTGATGGCAAGCCGCCACAGATCCGTCAGTCCATCGTAAAAAAAAGAAATGTATATAAATAAATTTACAAATATATATATATATATATATATATATATATATATATATATATATATATATATTATAACTTAAATTTATTTGAATGGTCATGAATTATTTTTTGGGCATGAACAGATTAATGGAAGAGAAAACAATTAGATCCTGTTTTCTAAAAAGTTGGATCACTACCTTTCCGAACAAACGCTGTAACTTGCTCTTTTTATCATCATTATCTGAATACGTAGAAATACTGAGAGGATAAAAGTTCGACTTTTAGAAATTTGAATGAGAAAAAAAGGAATATGTAATTTACCAGCTCGAGTACCAAAATAACTTAGGCAACAACGTAATGCAATATATAACGTTATAACGTAATGCATAACAAAGGAAATATGTAATTTTCTACAATAATAAATAAAATTTAGAAGTACTTGGAATCCCGGTAAGCGCACATGAAAAGTCAAATGATCCTTACGAGCCAACGGTTTCGGTTAGTTTAATTCTGCATTTCGTATGCACACATACATTTAAAGTTTGACTGTTAGAAGCTTAACTGTTTATACTCTTATTTTTTACGAACTTTCTATATTGCAGTAAATTACATTTTCGACTATGTTCAAGTAAATATTGATAAGAACTTTCCTCAAAAGGTCGAAAGTCGAGACGTTGGCATTATCGCAATAAACCGTTAATTTAGGCAGGTCAGTTAAGATAGCAGTTTTTTTATTTTCTACAGGAATAGCAGATGCGATCGGTGTAAATCTGCAATTATTATTGACGTTTCCCTAATTAGAAATATTTAAATAATTCGAAATTCCTCGCTGTTGCAACGAAATAAAGAAAATTAATATATCGTATGCCATTTCGTTAGTTATTTAAATAAAATTGTATAAAGATCGACCTGTACTCTTCATAGATACGGGCCTTCGTGTTCGAGTCACAGTGTTAGATATTGGGGTGTATTTTAAATAAGAAAACACGAATTTCCGGGTGTAGATGTGTTCAAAACTTTTTATCTAAAACGTTATTATGATTAATGAAATGGGTTTGTATTTAAAAAAAAACAAACGTATTTTAATCTTGGAATAATCTCTGAATTTGGACCGAACGTCATAATCAAGGTCATCGCTGAATACCCCTACATTCCCGAAATCGAAAAACACGGGTTTTCGATATTTTCCCCACCTCCGGTACTTCCTCAGATATTTACTTATAGGGCAGTAAAAAAATAAATTACCCCGTAAATCCCTTTTACGTTAGCGTTGAAATTTTCTCTTTTATCTTTCAACGTCTTTTTTTTGGGGGGTAAAGTAACTCATAATCGTTTCGCGTGTTCGCTTTGAAAATTTTGATCCTCGTATTTACGATTCGCTTAAAATTTTAACGGCAGTTTCTCCAAACGATTCTCTATGGAGCTATATACGCAAAAATTTTACGTTCGATCAATAATATTTTTTTAACGCGTCCGAAAGCTCCAAAGTCTAGAGTAGCGTAGAAAATTATTTCAAAATCGATATCTTTTTTCGATATTAAAATTTTTTTTTAACGTGTAGTTGGTTGTATTTGTCTATGTATTGAAGCAATCTCATAAAATAAAATATTTTATTTAAGATGGAGAATAGCAAATAATTTGTTGATAAATGTGGAATGATCTGAAATATAGTAAATTTCATACTTTGCATGTCGTCAAATTTTACATACATAATGAAATAAAAAGTAAAATTTAAAAACCATTTCTGTACTAAAAAAATAATTACTGAAATTCATAGAATCAAATGAATATTTAATTGAACAGTAGTAAATAAATGATTTATTTGTTTAAAATAAATATTATAGTAGCTTTAATAACCTTCATCCATGTCAAATAAATATTTCCTTCGCTTAAATAATATTTATTTGCTATTATTCAAATAAACGTTTACTTTATTATACGATTTCTCTTATTGCTGACTTTATTTTTTTCAACTGAAATCCCAAACGAACGGACAATTAATTCTAATAAAATGCCAAAATTTATTTACGCGAAATTGGAACTTTCTCGTTCACTGCCATGTAATGTTGAACGCATATGAAAAATGCTCAAACATTAAAATCCAATTCAAACTTCCCTTTTTCCCGGTCCAGAAGCATCCAGGACGGTGCCCCGGTGACATTTTTCTATTATATATACGGCCTGTCGCACGATTTAACGCGAATCCGAGAGCGGCCCTCCGTGAGCGAGTTAATTAACCGAGCCCCAAGATAAGTACGTACGTACGTATTTATATATGTGTGCGCGCGCGCGTCTGTGTGTATGTGGATATATATATAGGTGCCTCGAAAACTTACTTAAATATAGATATACATACATACATACATACATACATACACACATACATACATACATACATATATATATATATATACTCACCAAAAAGTTGAGAACTCGGACCGATCCATCCTCGCGCGATCAGGCCCTCGAGTGCGCGCCGCAGCTCTATATATACACTTAGCGCGCGTGTGTATGTATGATACGCGATGTACGTGCGGCACTCGTGGGGACTGGCCGGCGTTTATCGTCGATTCGCTAAATGGCCCCCCCTCCGATGCGCAGAGCGCGCGTTGAGTTTTTCTTGGCGCAGACGTCGTTCGGGGGCGGCCAGTCGCGAGACGACGATGCCGTGCCACCGCCTCCCGATAATGACGGCGGCGCTGCTGCTGCTGTGGGCGCGATCCGGCGACTGCGACGTGCGGCGTCTGCTGCGTCGGCAGCGGGACCTCGTGTTCCCGGATCCCCTCGGCAGCGAGACGAAAGTTCAGGTACGTTTTTTTTTTTTTTTTGTTTTTTTTGTTTTCGTTCTCTCGTAACTGGAGGGCACGACGGGGTCGGAGCTAGAGGATAAATATGTATGAGGAAGCGATAGCTTGCTATATATAGGGTGTGTCAAATATGATTGTTCACACCAGCAGATCGGTAATAAGCCGAGAATGTCCTATCTAAAGGTTTTATATCGCTTTTTGGAGAATTTCAAAGAGTTTTCACGCTAGGAGCCAATGCTCATCGGGTAATTAACAATGATTACAAGAAAATAATACTTCGACTTGCGATCGAAGGTCATGGACATTGAGAAGATTCAAGTATACAAAGAAAAAGTTCTACAAAGAAAATTGTAGGTATCCTTTCTTTGTGATATAGAGGCGTAGAATGTAAAATAATTGACATTGGAAGTATCGCCGATATGGAATTAGTGGAAGCTTTACTACGTACTTAATAAAAGCAGCTATACTAATAATTAACATAGTATGAGAATTATATATTTGAGAAAAAACATTTGGATAGCTTTACGACTATTTACTTGTAAACTGATATCGGTTTCGAATTTGAACATCATTTCCAAAGTTCCAAAATTAGTGAAAGTAATTCACATTTATCGTACATATACTTTATATATATATATATATATATATATATATATATATTATTATATAGATATATAAATTTATTATAATTATATTATACGCGATAATGTAGCTTATCCTATATATGCTTGCTAATCATGAGTAAAATGTCGTGCAAGAAATAATTGGAAAACGAGGGAGCTGTCGATAGAGCTCGTGTATTCCAAATGGCCTGTATATGTATACATATAGAGATTTCAGAAATAAGTAGGGTCAATTGTTATAGGATTATTTATTTATAGTAAGATTCACAGTGGACATCTGTCCGCAAACATAACTCTTCATAAAGCACGAACATAAAACCTACCGTAAAGACAAAGTGCACAGAGTTATTTTCTGCAATATTCGTTAAGACTGCCGGACGCATCAAATTCCGCCCGAGTGGAAAATCCCATTATGTTATATATTGAATAAGGAGGGAGAGAGAGAGAGAGGGAGAAAGAGAGAAACATCGAGAATTAACCGAGTTCCCCGTTATTCCCCCCCAGGTGCTGTTTGGCCTGGGACTGCCGATGGAGGGCGACGTGTCCATGACGCTCGGCTACGTCCTCAAGTGCAACTACGAGCTGCCCCACAACAGTTCGTCGATCTTCCCGAACGGCGGCGGCGGTGACGTCGTTGGGAGCGTCCGAGGCCCCGCGGGAGGTAACTAACCGCCCCTAAAGCCCGATGCCGCCTCGGCCAATTTATTGCATCTACAGACGCACACACGCACAATATATATATATATATATATATATATATATATATATATATATATATATACACTCTGTAAAATCGAATATGTGATTATTCGCTTGTTGAAAATTCGCCTGTCGCTTGATTGAAATGTTTTTCGATTTTTTTTTTTCACGTTCGTAAGATCTCCAGCGCAGCAGCGTTAATGCAGCCTATCACAAGTGCGCATTCATAATATTATTCGCACAGAGGATAATTTGAGTATAGCCATTCAATCATGCGCGCATTCAATCTGATTTCCAGTTTAAAAAAAAAGCACCAGGTCAATCCTCTTTTTGTTAATCGAAACACACACACAGATTATAAAAAAAATTCTCCTTATACGGTTGGACACGTGTATAATATTGTTATAGTTATTTCACGTTTCAATTCCTTATTTTAAAATGTATTTACATTTATGCTTTGTTAAAAGTGAAATAAAATAATGATTCTCAAAGAGACCGAGAAACTTTTATGAAATTATTATAAACATTTTTTTGTTTTATTTAAAAAGAAAAATTTCGTTTCATAATTCTGATTAATTGAATGAATATGAATGATTTTTATAGCGTAACTTTCAATTAGACTTTTATTCGCTTGCTTGCTACAGATTTAAAGATAATTCTAGACTTTTATCAAGCGTGTTTATCGACATCCTAATTCATCATTACTATGAATGAATTTCTTTTTTGAATTTCGAAGGAATTCCTATTTTTGTTCGTTCAATTTCAAAAATCATAATTTTAAATTAATAATATATCATTATTTTTTCATATAACATAAGAAAATTTTTAAGATTAAAATATTCTCTAATATGTAGACATGCCATGTTCATGAACTTTTAGTCACCAACATGGCATCAATGGAAATAATTCCAATGACTTACTCAAAAGACTAAAGTACATTGAATTTCTTCGAATATTTTATTCTGTGTTAAGTATTTACTAGGTAATACCTTTAAGCTAGTTGTCAATCGATTAATTTTTTTAAATAATTTTTTTTATTTTATCTTAAGGAAACTATGTTCACTTTTAACATAAACATGAAAGTCAATGGATTTGTTTAACGTTTTATTATTAATTAATTGGATCAATCATTTCTATATTTATATCTGTTTTTTGAAATGTCGTTAACTTGTTTCCAACAAATTTTCATGCTTATCGTAAGCTTGTACATATTACTACATCATTATCTAAGGATGATTAATAGATGTTAAGTATTACTAATTTTGGCGAATGGTATCTTTAATACGATTCGGTAAATCGGAATAAACTTTTAGTCAATCTTTTAAACATTTTTAAATACCTTACAATTTGTTCGAGACCAACCTTAAGAATATTAACCCGAAGTCTCCGTGTATCAATTGAAATAAGTACTTGCTATTAATAATTTTAGGATTACTTTGTGATAATATTGGGAAAATTGCAAATTACCGACGAAATAATTAATTGACGTGCAGTAATTACTTCCAATTCGTAAGTCAATCGATTCAAATTTCGCTCATTCGATTTTCCATACAGTGAGCAATATGTATACGACATTTAATTCTTATTCAGTAAATAAATAAAGTTTGGTGATCTTTGCCTATTGCATTTAATTTCAGTTTTTACATATTCCGATGTTTATATAAGAAGAATAAAGTTAATTCCATGTGTGTTTTATAAAATATCAAATTAATAATTTCATGTAATTTAAGTCGTTAAATTAAGACATTAATTTTCTTAATAATAGTCATAAGACAATTCATTAATATCGCGATATGTTTTATTATACTAATACCAATTACGGCATATAATCGCCAATTTATAAAATTTAAGCTGATTTTTATTACAAAATTAACATTATCGATTTGTTTCGGTGAAAGTGTTATTACGAATTAAATATAATATTTAATTTCATTGATGATATTTTACGATTTCGAAAAAAAGAACTCTGTTCATTTAATTCGAGCCTTATAAAAATCAATTATACAGATAATTAAATATTCACTGCTGTTAATAGTTTTGAAATATCGTAAAAATATTTTATAATCTGTTTTCTGTGTTTTCCTTTTATTTCCTTTAATAAATTTCATTGGAACTGATTGATTTTTATTTTATGCGATCGCTGTGGGAATTGTCAATATCAAATTATAATTCTAGACTTTTTATCGTTGACAATAACGAAAGACTTATTCTCTTTTTAATTTTTAAAATTTACATTGCCGTATTTCTACTCGAATCCGTTCATTTTTTCTAAAAATCTAATTATTTAATTGTATGCAAATTAAGATTTCCTGTAAACAATAAAATTTCGTCTAAATTTCATGTTTGTGTATTTTATATTACATATATATTATTTATTCATTTAGAAGAATTCGTTTCAATTTGAGAAAATAAATAAAATCTTCAAGTTTCCAACATTCTAAATCTGATTTAACTGTCATCCATATAATACAGTTATACATTTGTTGAATTTTCTATTATAAATTTGAATGCAGAACTATTCGTATTAAATATTAAATGTCATAATACTTCCGCAATTGCGGAATAATTTCAACAATAATTCTCTTAAAATTGGTCAATAAAATTGCTCAATAATCAGTTTAATTAAATGTTAATAATTTACATTTATAGGAATAATGATGAATTCAGTTAATAGGGGAGTTGATTGACGGAAGTTTCGATTACATTATCATAAATTTAACGATCGCCATCATAAATGTATAAAGATCATTATCTATAATTATTATTACAGTTTACTGTAAATGTCGAAGTATGATCAAATGTCAATGGGTAATAAAAACTAAAAACTGCCATTGAAACATTAATAGTATTATTTAATATTTTTCTAAAAGTGTGTAACAATAATGTGCATGAACAAGTTAAAAATAATTCTACTTTAATATCATATCTTCCACAAATTAAGAGGCATGGGTGAAATTTAATATTAAGACGAATCAATTGTATCGTTGTAAAAAGATTTCTTATGCATTTCTAAAACTTTCGTATGTACATTAACCTCTTTATTGGCAATGAAGTACATAATATTAAGTTTATGATTAAGTATTTTGATAAAAGTTTTTCACTATACGTTCAATAAAATACAATAAATTTCTCATTGTCGATCCAAATTTTTGCGTGTACAATTTGTCTTTAATCTTGTTGAAAATTTTTTTTCATATAATAATGGATAATTTATTGACAGTCAAACTGATGTATCCTTAAAATAATTCGTACTATTATCACCAAATTGGCTTTTAAAGATTGGCGATCCTGAATGAGATTCTTGTGTAAATCGATGGGTGGAATTATTGAATGGATTTTATATTCAGAGTTCAATGTGATTTATACATTAGCTTTAGTTTCAGGACCAAATGAAATGGTAAAAACTATATAGTTATTCCTATTGCACGATAATAATGCACAATATACAACATAGTAATAATCCAATGATTGACACCATCCATAATGTTTAAAATTTTATACTATACAGCTAGAATGATATAACCCTTTTTCATTTTACAGCTAAATTATACGAAACTCATATCTTATATAAACTATATGTACATACCATAAAACTGGGTTTTCAGTAAAATAAATATATAAAATTTCAGACGTGTCTGTGCATGTGTATGTGTGTGTATGCGTTCTAGTTGAAACTATATTATACCCAAGAGAAAAACGTCTGCAAACAAGTGCAAGTAATAAAGTACAGATTTCAATTTTGAAAAGATAGCAAAATGTTCGCATCTTATGCTTGATCCACATTTTTTGATATTAAAAAACAAGCGAGAAGAAATTTTTGAACTTTTACAAACAATTCGCGAACCGAGATTATGATTCCCTGTCAAACATTGTAGAATTTATATCCGACTGAAAGCACTTCAAACGAAAATGTATTAATTTTGATATATCATCTGTAATTTAGGAATCCAATTTGTATACAAATATAATATATCGTATTAATGTTACAAGCCATAATACATAATTTACACAATACTAAAGGTAATTTGTAAATCACAGTATCCACTATACATACAGACATACATCTATGCATACATATACATGTGTATATATATATATATATATATATATATATATATATATATATATAACAGAAAATAAAGAATCTCACATCTCACGCTGCGGCACAACCAGCAACGGACCGTATATCTCATTGAAATTTCACGGTAATCAGCTATATGCAACACAGTCAAAGACGGAGAGAGAGAGAGAGAGGGGGGGGGGAGGGAGAACGAGCCCTCCCTCAGTAACGCCGAAAAGTTCCAAGACAAGAACATCCGACCCTTTCTCGATGTAGCCGACATTCACCGGGAACGGCCTCGTGGCTCGTCGAATCCCTCGCGAGCCCGCTTGGTATACTCGGAGAAAGGGCGGATCCCCTCACGCCGAAGGGTTCAGCGCGAGGTGCCGGGGATTTCGCGGCGCGGAGGACGGTGGGGGGGGGGGCAGAGAAGCCGCTCGCGCGCGCGCGCGCGCGTGCCGGCGAGCCACTCGCCGAACTATTTTCGCCGAGTTTTCTATCTTGTTAAAGTTGTCGAGGGCGGGGAGGGGGGGGGCAATTTTCAGAATTTCATTCGTCCTTCGCGAGAGGACACGGGGGGCGGAGGAGGGCAGACGGAGATCGATGCGCCGAGTACGCTTTGGCAAGCTCAGTCGGGAGACGGGGGTGGGCGAAAGGGGGGGGAGAAGAACTCGGAATTATATGCGTGGACTTTATGAAAGTGACGGGGCGGGGCGCAGGGCGCGGAAGGGGATCGATGCGCGTCGAGCATGAAAACTTTAAGAAATGCGAAGCGCCCGCCGAGATGGGGGGGAACGAGTGTACAGCGAGACAACCAGGACACGCATCATCCCCCGGCGGGATTCAATCTGTTTCCCTATATATATACAATTCCCCTCTCCTCTGGTGCTCGCCCTTTTTCCCATTTTCAGCGGGACGCTTCGCCGTCGTGCGCCGTCGACGCGCGCGTATCTCACATGTTTTTGCCGACACGAAGAAACAGTAAATTTACCCAATGAAGCGTTTAAAAAAACGAAGAGGAGAAAGAAGAAAAAATGTGGAAGTTACAATTTTTGTGCTGATACCGGCGAGTCCCGCGCAGTTCTCTGTTACAGGGGTGGGGGCGGGGTAAGCTTGGAAAAATAGCTAGTGAAGATTTTGAAGATTTGTATAAGGAGGCCAAAACTTTTGTTCGAGATGTATATATATATATATATTATGTTCCAACGTATAAGTTTTTAAGTATAAAATAAGTTTCTTTAAAACTTGTGATTTTTTTATTGAATTGTTCGTCGTTCCGAAAGTGTTGCCTCGAACGATTTTAGTAGAGCATTTTCTTCAAGTCACTTTAGACGCTTAATTAAAATTCATTTAGTGATATCAATTTTCTCCCTCAAAACGTTTTCACGGTGAATTTTTAGAAGATACTAGAAAAACGTATTACATAACGCTACTGCAGAAAGTTAATGTTGCAATATAAACTTGTTGGAAAGAGCCGAAGTTTATCAGTAGCGGAAAATTTATCCTATTCTTGTTAAATAACTTTTAATTTAAATTCAACAGAATATTGGTTTCATCTACTAAAGTTATTTATATATCCCTTGAGTAGTGTCAGATATTTTATTAAATAATGAACTTTTTTTTTCTGCATATCACATGCGTCGCTTTTTTCTTAATTCATATTACGATCTAATATCTATTCTCCATCAGAATTGCAATAAAATCCGTATTATAAGGAATAGTAAGGTGTTACATGTACTGCACCATTTTCGTTGATTCTTCCAAAAGAATCTTATATATTTAGATTTTTGTACTCCACTGTATTTCAATTTTCATGTTATTGAACAATTACATATTGTACTTATATAAAGCCATATGCATTATAGAAAATACATCTTCAGAACTTTCGTTTCACGTTAGCCAAGTGAAAATTTCATTTTGTGATTATGGTGTAGGAATAGTTTCTTCGTTGGCTTAATGCGTATACTCAAAAATTAAAACTAATGCGAGCGCAAATGGAACGTTCAAATTGTTCAGGTAATGTCTTTATAAGGCGATTACTTTGTATATAAGACGCGAAATACGATGGAAGGTTCATTACCGAGGGCATAAAGTCGTAGTCGCAGTTTCCGGAAATTCTTTTCCGACAACGAAAACTCCCACGCTCCGGGCACGGCGGAAATCCATCTTCGAACGTGGATCTTGGCTCGAAATTCGCTACGAGCGAGAGACAGCCTCGGCCTGGCTTGGTGGGTGGGTGGGGGGGGGATTCCCCGTTCCCGCAATTTTGGCCGCAGGAACTCGTGTATTTGGCCTTGTACGGCGCTGATATCAATCTCGGTGCGGCTCCTTCGGGCGAATTAATAGACATACCGTGTATGAATATAAAATTCGATCCCGGAGAGATAGTAGATGAAAATATGAATAAGAAATTCGATCGAGAGACAATGGGAGCTCGGCGGGCGGCAGGGCTCGTGGTGGGTAGGAGAGGGGGGGGCGCGCAGTCGCGTTGTTTCAATTAGATTTTTATTATGCATGAATTCGCTTCGCGTCAAATCTTTTAGCCGATCCTCCGCCCGCGTCAGTGCCGGAGTTTCTCTTCGTCCGAGGCGACGATCCCGGTCTAAGGCGAACGCCTCGCCCTCTCCAATCTCTTACGATTAGAGAAATTCGGAGACGTGCCGGCGTTTCGCTTTTATACGACCCGCTAAAATGCAGCTTATGTATTTCGATTATATCTCGGATTATATTAGAAAAAGAACAATTTTCTATTCGCAAGCATCCAGCGATAATGTCATTATCAACAATACGATAAACCATATTAATCAGTACAGATTATTTAAAAAAGTAGGAATCTATCGTCTATGCATCTAAATGAGCCCATGGGCTCGAACATATTTTTATTATTAGAGTTTTTGTTTGGTATTTAAATTACCTCGGAATTCCAGAAATATCGGAATTATATACTATCGATTTTGTATTTATATGTTAATGTATTTAAATTATGATGGGATGTGAGAAAAAAACTCAAGAAAGAGTTTTTAATTTTTTATTATACGATTAAGATTAACCATTACTTTTTCTGTGTAATCAGGTTCTGTTGAAATCGATAAATTGATACATTGTTATTGAAGTATTATCATTTAGATAACATAAAATTAATGAAACAACTTACATAAAATGTTTTTGTACAATTTTTTCTTCTTTAATTTTCATTAGTACAAAGAGTTATTAATTTAATAAATATTTTTAGCGGTAGTACACTCTTTATACAATGAGATACTATACTAATATAAGGACAGACTTTCCTTGTTTGTAATTATCCCGTAGAATCTGAAATGGAAATTACTACGAAAAAATAAGATAAAAATTAAATTAAATTAAAAATACAAATAAAATAATCTGTATTCTCCGTTGGTAAAGGACTATCTGACAGCCCTTGTCACCTTAATTTTAAATTTACCTTTACTGTTCGACTTTTCGAAACGTTTTTGATTCATCTTGAAGGACCAAACTTGTAATTTAAGTCTAAAGAAGTTTATCAAATTATTATGGCTTCGGTATTTCGTTCTTATTATTTTCCGCGAATATTTACAAAAAAACAAAGCAAAAGAAAAAATTCAAACAAAGAGCATATCTGCCATTTTTATTCACTCGTTAAGTTTATTGCGTCAAAAACGAAACGTAAAAATGGGAAAACCTTTGACATCCAAAAATATGCCGTGAGAAGAATTTCGCTTCTCAACGCTGCTGCGCGTTCGAGTAATGGCATTACGCTGTAAAATTAACGACCCGTCAAACCATTTGAAACAGGCGCAAAACTAACACTGACTCGAGCTCGTTATAAATACATTACTTATATTTTTATACATGTAAGGAGCGCCCGCTCGCTCGCGCGCGCGCGCGCGGGTTTAATGCTCGCGAGCCTCGTAACGGCTTTGAGGAGGCTCTAAGAAAGGCGGGAGGGGCGTGCGGGTGCGGCGGATGGGTGGGGCGCGGTAATTTAAAGGACTGCGCGCGGCATAATGTAATAGGGGAGATAGGGAGGGGGCGCGAGAGGGCGAGCGGGACGGGGTGGGGGAAGAGGGCGGGTGGGGCGAGGAGATAAACGAAATATTACTGTATACATAAGCTTATACAGTGGCGGCGGGCCGTGGATGCGCAGGGCGGGCGAGAAGGGCGCGCAATAAGCACATATGCGCGTACGTGCGCGCGCCCGGTCACGTATTGGCGCGCGCGCTCAAACCCGTCGGCATATATAACGATATTACTATCTCATAACAAGTAAGAGAATTAACGCTGCATTTGCTACGTATATATATATATATATGTAATATATAATATACTTCTAACATTATTTCAAGTTTTCCCGACTTCAAAAAAAAAGAAAGTTATAACGCAGTCTCGAGACTTCGAAATTGCATATACGGCCCATCATTATACATACATTGTAAACCCGAATTTGAATATCCTGCGCGCAACGGGATCGAAGATCGATACCGCTGTTATGTGTATGAGAGAGTGACGTTTGTTTTTCTTCATCCGCACGCTAAATTCAATTGTGCGGAATACGTAATATGCTCCTTGGAAATAGACCGAGGGTTTATATGCACTTATTCCCGGGAGCCGCGACATCCCGTCCATTCCTGAATGAATGAATGGTCGCTTGAACAATAAGTGATCGTACGGATGCGATGTGCAATAAATGATATATATATATATATATATATGTGTGTGTGTGTGTGATTTAGTGATTTTGATTTAACGATTTCCTTCTATGATAAAAAGTAAATTTTTTTTTTGTTTTAGTAATTGCTTAAAGAAAAAAATTATTTTAAAAATACCTCTTAATTTTTTCTGGATGGATGAAAAAATTGGACCGATTTGGGGACGTCTAAACGTTTATTACGAATTTTCAAAATCATTATAAATCTTTTCATCCAAGATTAAATGTTTAAATTTCCTGAGGGAAAAATACGCATTTGAAATTTATTAACGACAAATATATTATTTTTCACGAAGACAACGTCCGCGTAACGGATATTCAAATACGACTCTTCGACGCTCCAAGATAATGCAACAATTCACGTATCATCATTATACATTTTCTTACCTGCTGTGCTCGTGAAAGAAAGTCAATTTAAAGAACAATTGAAGAATTGTACTTAAAAAAATATAGGCAAATTCGCTTTTTACTTGAACGCGCATCTTTATTCGCTGAAAATAATTTCGGTTTACGCAAAGGCTAGAGAATTCAATTGAAGTAAGTGCCTCGTATTAATAATTGAGGAGGATTGATTTGATATAATTATGAAAAAATACAGATTAAAATCTAGTGGCTGATGAGCGAACTAATGGAGAGTATTGAAAATATCGACGTTCAGAACAAAGTAAAAAAATTCGCATAAATTTATTTCCCATTCTGTCCTACGAAAGTTTAACAATTACTTCCAAATAAGTTAAATCAAGTTCACTTACTCGATAAATTAAAATTTCACTTGTTTGACTTTGGAGAGTATTTGATTGTAGAAAATTTGTTGGAAATTCATACTGTCTGAGTGAATTTTTATCGAAACTCGCTTGGTCCTGAAATTTCTCACCTATATATTCTATTTTAAAATGCGTCATATTGAAGTTTTTTAAAAGTGGATGAAGCTCTTTGATATTTGTTAGTGTCTGCTACTTAATGTAAAAGATGAAAGTTGAAGATTTGTTTGGAATTTGCAATTTTCACTTACGCTTAGACTCGACAATCTTTCGCTTCGAAAGTAAGCGAAACGTTTACTTATTTAAATTTAGGGAACAAAGTCAGCTTATGCGTATAAGTAAAAAATTTTCAACATGTTTTTTAAAATTATCTACAAAATTATTTGTTGAATGACGGATTTTACAATCTTTAATTCAATTTCATTGCTATAATACAGTTTTTATTCACGGCCGTTTCACTCTTAAAACGCGCTGCGAGCGGAATTCGATTTCCTATATAATTAGTGGCAAATATGAGATCAGCTGAAAACTGAATTCTATTACAGAGATTTAAATTGACTGCTAAATTATTCCCAACCATTGTGCGATGGAAATTCAATTATCGGCGGAAGAGCCTTCGTGTATCATATTTCATTAAAATCGTAATAGCGTTTGCCCCGCTGCTCGCGTCATTCGGTTAAATAAAAATTTTACGATCGTATGCTAATTCCCCATGATATTGATAAAAATATATATATATATATATATATATATTATACAATCGAAGTAAATTTATCTAATTCACCGTCATTTCGAGGAAGGAAAATTCATTCCCCAAATATACCTTATGAATACTTCGTTTTTGAATATTTCAATTGGTTACTTAGAGCGACTACCGAATAATCGACTCTTTCCTTGTCCTCGCATCTGAGATGATTTTTACTACACTTTCTCGCAATATTATTGAATTTTCCGAATCTTCGATCGAGCATTCTCGTTAAGTTTCGTATTGTCTAATTATATTGCTTCGTTTCGTTCATTCGGAAAGGTCACAGAGTAAATTGTCAACGGCCTGTATAATTAGTTCGGGCGCATTGAGAAGCTCCGTAATACTCGCGAACCATCCAACATTGCAACTTTTGAAGCAATAAGTGACTTTGTGAATTTTAGTGCTTTAGCGGGAGAGGAAAGTAGAGACAGGTCGGAAATTCCGACGAAAAAGGCAGTGACTATTTGTCTGGAAACGATAATCAGGCTTTTCTTGAAACTCAATTATTTAAATATAGTTATTGCTAATTTTTCCCGTAACAAAACTTTTTCGAATATTATCCTTAAGTTCTTTCTCAAAGACTTTTATGAAGAAATCAATTGATTTTTGATCAAATTTTGATCAAAATCAATTTTGATCAAAATTTGCACACTTATTTAGATAGGAAGTCCAACTATTAATTTAATTTAATTATTTTTTTCTATAATTTCATTATTATTAACAATAGTTGAATGATCTAGATGTCAGTCGATTAATTTATTTCTAAGCGAATTTGTAAAATAACGACGAGTTCATTTTATGTATTAAATGCACGTACGCGAGGCTTATAAAAACTTGGGTGAGGAAAATTATGAACTGTAAAAGAAATCCGATAACGTTAACGTACATGGATGTACTTGCACAAAGCAATAAAATATTTTAAGCCGATCTACACACGCACATATTAGTTCTATGTTTCGTCACATTATTTCGCCACCGAAGGGAGAAATTATTTTTATTTTTTCTGATATAACGTTGATATATTGCCGGCAGTGCACTCATTCACATTTTGCTTTTATTTTCCCTTTTTCGTTAGAATATATATATATATATATATATATATATATATATATATATATATATATATATATATATAGTGAAGAGCGCGTCACTCTTTCTAACCATGTCAAGTAAATAAACGGAGATTTTTTAATAACGTTCCGCAGAAGCGATCGACAACGGGTATTCATAGAGACGGTCTCTACACATTTCGATGTGGGGGAGGGGATTGCACGATTCGTTAGATATTTAACGCGCTAGAGGAAGAACGCGGTGCGAGGCCTCGCCTCCCGCGGCACATGCCGCTCGTCAATAGTTCCAATAATAGGCACCGGCCAAAATCAAAGAAAAACACATTAGATATTGTGACAAGGAATGAGTGGGGGGGGGTGCTGTAGGCAGTTCAAGAGGCTTCCTTGCGGGGGGATTCGAATAGTCGAGGGTGAATGAAATGACGAGATACTCCCCCCTCCCGATTGTATCCACTGGAGATATATTTATATATATATATATATATATATATATATATATATATATATATATATGGGATTACAGGACGCATTTTTGGACGGTCGAAAAAAAACAAAAAAGAAATATCGATTCGTAAATTTCACGTACATATACCAGGGAAAAAGTAGGACAGAATCGTATATATATATATATATATATATATATATATATATATACGCATGTATGTTATACAATCGAATACGAGCCGGGAGTTCTAGTTTCACCATCGGTAATTCTAATACGGGAATATAATCGGAGAGAGAGTGAAAGAGAGACAGAGAGAGAGAGCGAGAGAGAGAGCTAGAGAGATAGAGAGAGAGAGAGAGAGAGAGAGAGACCAAAAGGCGAGGCGGCTTTTAATGCGGCCTGAAATCCAGCTCTGCATCGCACATCGGCGGAGTGTGGAAATCCGAGTGAATTGAAAATGCTTACGCACATATATCTGTGCTATACAATGGATGAATACGGGCATCTATGCCCTCCCCCCTCTTCCCAATAACTTTGCCGATGTAAATGCTCACCGATCATTTTCATAGAAAATTTTTAGCTTTCTTTGTTCTCTTCCCTATTTTCTTTACGATATATATATATATAATTTGGTTGATATTTTTCTTTCTGTTACTAACCACGCGCAACGTTTACCATACTAAGGTCCTTAGCATACATATACTATATATATATATAATATATATATATATATATATATATATATATATGTATGTGTGTATGTATATATAGGTATATATTATATGCGCGCTTCGTGCACTCGGCTGGATGAGAAAAACTTAGATAGTTTCAGGATTTACAAAGGTGATGAAATATTTGTCCACCCCAGGCGCATATCTCGCATGATGCGAGTTAGCGTCAAGTTGTGTGCTCGTAAAAGTTAGGACGAGGTCACTTTATTGTGATATATATATATATATATATATATATATATATATATATATATATATGTATGTATATGCTTTCTACATATTTGCCATGTTTTACAAAGTCAAAAGCGGAAGTTTTGGTTTGAAGTCAGCTCTCGTCACCGATGGTTTTTACTTCCAGCGTATTATTATAAAGCTTTTTTTTTTCTTAAATCAAGAAGAATTTATTTGGTCCGAAACAGGTTTCTTCAACAAAACAAAAAAGACTTGCGCAATTAATACCTACATATTATGAAATGATACAACATGTCATCGAATTTCTTGAAAGCCACTCACATTCGAATATTCGAAACTTGTTTCGAAATTTCTGTTTAGCACGATGAAAAAAAAATGACTTCCACAAAGCTTGCACTAAACTTACAGCGGGGAATCATTTTTATTCCCGCGCGCGGTGTTCAAATGGCACAAATGCCTCAACAAGGAGTATCAAAATTTATTGTCATCCAAGTTTTATGTACCTTGAGAGTTTCGAAATTTATGGCTTATTGGAAAATGTATAAAAAACTTTTATTCCTAAATTCGAGAGTAACAAGCGGACAAACAAACGGCCCGAGTTAAGTATGAAAACCGTTTGAAACGGACAGGGTCGATAATAATAATAATTTAACTTTCTGCCTCCGAGGCCGCGACGGATTTTTTCGCTGTCGTTGTTTTTTTTTCAAGGTTATTCCAGATAACCGCTTTTCAGAAAATGCTGCGGGTAATTTTCGGATTATATATATATATATATATATATATATATATATATATATATATATAACGATAATAATACGAATAATGTAAGTGAAAATCGAAAATTATTTAATCGAGGGAAAATCCGAAAGCTGATTAGTTTGTGCCCCGGAGTTTTGGGAGCGCATAGTTTGCGCGAAACGTTGCGGAAAAGGCATTACGTTCAATACCTCGATGGTGGCTCGGTCGGGAGCAGGAAGAGAGAGGACAGAGTGAGAGAGAGAGAGAGAGAGAGGTAGAGTTGGGGGGGGGGGAGCTACGAGGTAGAAGAAAATAATCCAAGATGAAACTAGGAACAACTTCGATAACGTCTAAATTCTTTGAACTTTGGACCTTAAACATTTTACCAGCCGCTCGGGCCGAGCTCCTCGCTCGAGAAAAACTGTATGATCCTCGTGTTATAATAACGAAGCCCGCGCACGGTTCGCAAAGAAAAAGTTAAAATTGTAGGCGAGTCGATCGTTCGTAAAAGTAATTTGTGTTCTTTTCTTCTTTCGCGCATTGACAAGCGATCGCAATGGAAAGAGTACGTTGACTCTGGAGGGAAGGGTTAGGGTATGTAAAAATTAGGTTACAGGACAGTTTTATATCGATCATATCTGAGGTAAACGCATTAAGGACTTAGCATGTAGGATTGCAAATTCATTCAGTTAAAAAATATTTTATCTTTTCGAATCAATTCAGATTCTATTGTAAACATGAAATAAGTTCATCTTAATGCTAAGTAATAGTTTGAAAAAGCTTTTTATCCATATAATTAATATTTTCAATTGTAATTTACAACAAAAAAAAATGAAGATACATTCATCGATATCTGTCCACGTCGTGTAACGACAAGGATATTTTAATGATTTTTCACAATCTAGTTACTAAGTACTCTGTATAAGAGTGAATTAATCAGCTTTTTTACATTTTCGATAAAATTGTGTATCAAATATTGATATATTATCTAAGCTTTAAAGTATCGAAAGTTCTAACAGAATATATCAATAATATAAAATAACAATTTTCGCCGTTGAAAAAGGAACAACATGTAAAATCTTTTATTATTATGTTACATTTCTTGTACTTCTACTTATTGGTTTAAAATATAAAATAATAACAAAAATATTTCTCTATCGTTCTCTTTATACAGCATGAAGTAAATATTTCATAAAATTTCTAATTCCTGTTCAATTTTAATAAAATGAAATACAGCAATTAATTAAATAACAGGACAACATTTCAAAAACATAAAGAAGAGAATACTTAATGGTTAGTTTAATTGTCAGAATTAAAATTTGCAAACACGAATCATAATGCTATTTCAGATAATATAAATTAAAATAAATAATTAAAGGCACTTTATCTCTTTAGTCATTTTCAGTTATTTAAATTCAGGTGAAATGGAGTAAAGTTGTATATTAATTAAAAATTAGGCCGGGGAAAATTTGGTCGAATTGACTTTTGCAGAAAAATTCAATGTTGTTCTCGTTTAATATTAATTAGTTTTCGATTTGGCGTGACTTAAAACTGTCTGTAAGTATTTTTTTGGCAAGTTAAGCATGTGGCATAAATAAATTTTGTTAATTATATATATACAATTACATTTTTACAGTTTATAGTGTATAGCAATAATTTTCCTATAAACTCTTTCAAGTTATTCACCTCACTTACTATAGTACGAAAATATTTACATTTTTAAATCTTGCCCGATTGGAAAAAATAATGAATATAAGAGGTAATAAATAAAGGTCGTGTTTTTCGGCAAAATTTCTTTTGGTAAATTTACTTATCCGTAAAAGACGATACGGCTAAATTTTACTCAACCTAGAAAATAGTGTAGTTTACAACGGTGCGTTACAATTTCGATGATTTAAAGAAAATTTTATAATGCGTCTTTTATAGACCTATATCTAACAGGTTCTATGTATTACGAATATTTATATTGAGTACAATAATTTTTTACTTGAATCCACGCCATAACTTGACAAAACTGAAAAATATTACTAATTTTAACGATAGTCTCGTCTTTGTCATCGAAATTGCTGCCAATTAACGTCGACTGTATTTCTTAGTTCTGCTCGGCTGCCGATAGCGGCACTGTCAAAATCTATATATTCGAGATAGTCGAAATTACTGTTAATTTATTCGAAATGCCAAAAATCGGGGTGACGAATAATGTAAACGCTGGTGTATTGAAAAAAAACACACGCACACATGTATATATATATATCAGTTGCGCGTTTAAATTGTCAAGAACTGGGGTTGTTACTATCGGGACCGGCTCGACTGACCTGTATCATTGTAGCCGCAAAGCCTCGACTAGAACGAAAAGACGATAAATCCAATTAAATACCCGGGATCAAAAGTTATATGCCTGGAGCCACATTCTTCCACGCACTTAATGCCAGCCGTATATACATCCTCGGATTAGGAATTAGGCGAGGCTAAGGCGAGCTCGGGTATTTCTTTTCTCTTCGCCTGTACATATATCAATAAGGGCTTGTATCCCGCCCCCTCCTCACCCGCGCGGCATACACGTGTGTATACAAGGTTTCGAGCCACGTGCCGCGGTCGGCCGAAGTCGGTTTTCCCCGGGACGACTTCCGCCGCGAGATGCAATTAATTCCCTGCCCCACGGCTCGGCGCATTGATCCTTATCTATCAATGAGCGGTCCTTCGTCCAGCTCCCTCCGTCTTCCACTGGCTCTCGTACTCCTTCTCTCTCTCTCTCGCTCTCTCTCTCTCTCTCTCTTGCTCTTGAGGAAGAAATCCCGAAAAAATCGACGCTGAAATGGCCCTATATAGCTTTGGACGCGCCTTTCGCTAATTCTCGTCAAACATCACACTTCCATCTCGCTAACGCCAACAATTTTTTGTTTTACACTTCACCCGACTGGCCTGCCAACCTGGACGTATGAGAAAATAAGAATATTTATCGCGCTGTAATCTAGGAAATTCGTACGAGTTTTCAATATTTATTTATTAGTCGTGAATGATATATTTATTGTTATTTTCATTGTCAATTTTTAATCGGCTTAAACATTTATACTTTAGTCATTAATGTAATTAACAATAGGCCTGCTGACAAGGGGATCGCAATGACCTAGCTCGGATCTCTGGGAAACAATCAGGATACTATCGTTAATTATATGGGTAAAATTAGTGCGATCGGTATCTGTAGCGGTCGATCTAGCATAGACGTTAATGTGGCACTTTTTACGCGCGACGAATCGCAAGAGCCTCCCGAACGCCGAATTTCGCGCCAATTTTGGAAAATTCGCGCTCGTTTGAGGTCGTGTTTGACGCGTGCCGAAAAGGGAAATAAGCGTTAAGCGAGCGAGGACAGAAGTGCTCGGATAGACGACCCGGCTGGTACATCGTTCGGGTCTCTTTTTTCTCAATCACCGCGCGCGGGCTCGTCCCAGGCTTGGCCTCTGTTCCTCAAGGACAGACGCTCCCCTAGAATCGAGTCTTTAAACTCGTAGCCGCGCAGTCGCGGCGTACAAGTCGCACACGCCGAAATATACGATAACGGCACGATATTATCGGGATTTTGACGCGGGAATGGCACAATGCACGTGCCTTAGAGCAAGGGGATCGGTTATTATTATAGCGTATAATCTAGCGTTGACTCGGAGCCAATCGAAGCGGCTCTCGTCGTAATCTCGACTGCTTTCGAGAAGTAAAATTTACTTCCCCGGATGAAATTTCCATTTTCAAAGTTTCTCTCTTTTACACGCTTTAAATCCCAAGTCTGGTTCTCTTTTGTTACAATGTATATATATAAACAGCCGATGCTTCAATTTTCGGCCCGAGCGCCCGCGCCGTAGGGACGAAGCGGAAAGTGTGTGCGGGCGATAACGCGAAACCTCGCATTATCAGAGGGGCGGGGGTTCGGGCCGATTGCGCCGCGCCTCGTTTCTGCATTATAACGTCCGTCCAACCGGCCCCCGTCCCCTTACCCGCCACCGTCCAATTCCTCCTCTCCATTATATCGCGAATCGTTCGTCGAATTCAATATCGAGCAATGGCAGCCACGGCGGCGACGGCGGCGGCGGCAACGGCAGCGGCATCAGCGACGTGGACGACGTCGAGGACGTCGATGACCCCTCGATGCGCAGAAGCAATTATCGTCGAAATTTAAGCGGCTCCTCGCCCACGGCACGGGTCCTTTCCCGCGATTGACGGAGCCTCCCGGTGTATTACGATGCGGTGCTCGTCGCGCGAGCGGGAAGGGAGGGGGTGGCTTATGAAATACCCCCTCTCCCCCTCCAACATTCCCTGCCCACCCTGCCGAGCTTTTAATCACGGCTCCGTCGACGAGGCGTAAAGTAGCGAAGCGCTGCGCGCGCGATGAATAGGCGGGTGGGGGGGTGGGGGGGGGAGCGGGCTGGCCTACGCGTAGCGATAATTGGAGAGAAAACTTGCGACGCACCGATAATGGGCAACGGGGCGGGGAAGGTGGAGGCGACTCGTGGGGGCAAGAATTTTCAGGGAGGGCTGCACGAGTGCCGGCCTGCGGGGTTTTGGCTCGGATAACAATCAAACTCTATAAAATTAACTCGATAAAAATTATATTTACGAAATTAAAAGAATGGATTTTAAGCAAGATAAGCGATTTAAATCACTTAGATTTTTTTTCATGCTTGATATTAAACCAATAGTATTGTAATTCGTGATTATTTAAATGGTTCGTTTTTCTTTTATATCAATTTGACAAGGGCAAAGGAAAATAATAATTAACATTCAATGAATTAGATGGCAATCTTTATTTATATATATTTCAACATCCATCATAGCTTATAGTTATAATAGCTCTTATTAATTATTTAAAAGTAATTAAATTATTTTGGCAGCAATATTGTCTTGCAGAAAAATAAACATATATATTTTTGCTTGTTTCATATTAGTAAATAAAGGTCACTTTATGAATAAGTGATGATGTAATATATTTATAATCTATTTAAGTACTGTGAATAATATAGAAAAGAAGTTCTACCGACTAATAATAAATTCTCAAAGATAATATTATGGAATATGGGTGCTAATTTTAATGGACGACGAATATTAATAATTGAGGATGTTTACTTTAAGACATATGTGAAAAATCATAGTCGCCCTCTTGTGGTTGGTCGTACAAGTACTGGAATTATTCCCATATGTCAAAAGTGAAAATTCCACTCCTATCTTTAGATTATACAGTCCATGCTTTCGTAAATAAATTTATTCGATTTGAGAAAGTGCATGGGCCCCAAAAATTCAAGACACATTCGTCGTTCGGACGGCTATCGAGCCGTTAAGTAACAGCGCGGCAGCGGCATAAATCGCGCGGAACGAGGTTTCCTTCACGACGTTCTAACGAAGCCGGAAACGATGGTCAATTAACGAGAATGTGTGTGTGTGTGTGTGTGTGTGTGTGTGTGCAAGAGAGAAACTGCTCCTGGCGCATACATCCAGAACGGTCCGTAGTCAGTGCGATGCAGCCCGTCTCAGCTCGCGGGGCCATCGGGCGCCTCGCGGCCGTCCTCCTCGGCCTGTCGTCGATTCTCCCGTGGCGCCTCGTCGTGGCCGACGCGGATCCGGCGCAGCCGCGGCACCTCGTCTTCCCGACACCGGCACCGTCGCTCGCCGCCACCAACGTCGAGGTGAGCACGTCCGTCGCATCGATTTCGCGCTCTCCCACAGTTTTATACGCACCGCGTAAGGCGCTCGGACGCGGATAGTCACGAACGTCGCCGCCGCCAAGGCGTTTCCCCGACGCTCCGCCGAGTGTTCGCCGCGCCCCGAACCCGTATAATTTATACGCGAAGCGAGGGCGGGCGGAGGTCGACCGACGCGCGGGCTCTCGAGGGCCGATGAATTATTCTCGATAAACGCAGCGGGCGTGTAAGACGCGCGGAGAACGCGCGCGTGCTGGGGGCCGGCGAATAAAGATGCCGTGAACGGGTGCGAGGTCGCGTTTCTACACTGACGCTCCTTTATTTACAGTTCTCCATCTCTCTCTCTCTCTCTCTCTCTCTCTCTCTCTCTCTCGCTCTCTCTCCTTCCTTCGACTTTTTCCCACCTACGCGAGCCCGGTAGAATTTCGATTTATTAAGCAAATTTGCCTTTTAAAGCGGGGTGCGCTTCGTAGAGACGAGAGAGAGAGAGAGAGAGAGAGAGAGAGAGAGAGAGAGAGAGAGAGATAGAGAGGTGCATCGTTTATGCGCGCCCCTCGGCCAGCGTCAAACGCAGCAACCGAATGCCAATGTAAAGTCGAGCGAGTGAAGGGGGTGGCGGGAGGGGATAGGTAAAGTCAATATAGAGACCGTACATCGGAGGCCTCGGAACGAATTACCTTCGGCGTTTCGCGCGCGCGCGCCAATCGTGAATTTCGATGTAAACGCTCATAATGCGAATGCGTCGAGGGGGCCAGCCATATATATATATATATATATATATATATATATATATATGTGTATGCATATATGTATGTATGTATATATTCCAGTCAATTGGGCGGTCGAACGGCGGCTTTATTGCGCTTCGTATTAGGCCGATACGCCGTAACTGCAGCTGCTGCTGCTGCTGCTGCTGTTTCTGCATTTTGAGATATGATGTTTTATCTACTCATTTAAAACGTAGGGAGCAAAGAATGACTGGGATAAGTGTCGTTTCATTTATTTTTTTTGACACTGTCCAAATTGCTGGAAAAGGTGGTTCGAATGATAGAAAAGTGAATTAAGCAATTCTTAAACGAGTGAATATTAAAATTCATATTTTGCACGGGAATTAAAAACATTTTTTTTATACACGGAAATACTAAGTAGAAGAATACCTTGAGTGGTGTTTTTACTCTGGTTAATGGTCTGGAATGCACTGCTGTGCAATAATAATTTATAATTTAATTTATAATTTTAATTTAATACGAGCACCCTTTTTTCGAATTTACCTTACATAGACTCGCTGGACATAAAAATGTCATTAAAGCAAACAAAATCTTTGAGGATGATGCCAAATTCTCAATCTTATCGCTGTTGTGGTTATAGAACAGATTTACTTACGCTCCAATTTTGTACTAAGAAACCTATAATTGGATGCGCGCGCGCCAAAAGCAACACATCGCTACCTGGCGGAAAACGGATAACGCCGCCCCCTCTTCTTGCCATCCTTTACTCGCGATTGATTGAAACCATGCGTCACTGTAAAACGGCATTTGTCACTGTCCGACAAACCGAAGTCAAGCTCGAGTAATTCCCGAGAAAGTGATATAACCGATATTTCCGGATCCGTCATTGGGACAGTTTAACTTTTGCTCCCCAGTTTTGAGAGAGTGCCCGCATTCGTAGGTTCGATTGTAATTCAGCAGAGGGCGGGGGGGGGGGCGAAATTTTTCACCCAACGCTCAAGACGACAGGAATTTATCCGTAAACCGACAGTAGCCTGGCACGTTACTTTACCCGTCCACAATCACGCCATACCTTCGGCAATTCCTTATATTCCGATGATTTTAATTATACGGGGCGGACGAGGGCGCGGTCGTGTACATACGCGCGGAATCGCCGGCGCTTGCGGAATTGCGCGGCTGGAAAATCTGGTTAATTGATGAGATTTGCTGCCGACGCGCGCGAGCGCGTCCGCGCGAGGCATTGGCATTCCATGATTGACTTTTCGAAAAATCTCTCTCTCTCTCTCTCTCTCTCTCTTTATATATAAATCTATGGGTACACGCGCACAGTCTAGATAATTAGAATGTTCAACGAGTATTTGTATAGAAATCCATCGAAGTTTGGTAAACGCGCGCGGAATAACGTCGATGTAAATCGTGACCGACGGGTTAATTTTTTAATTGGGTTTGTAAAGTGGCGGTGGCCGCTCCCGCCGAATTATGTCGAAAATTTCGCTGGCACGTTTCGGTTATTTCCGATGCTTCGCGTGGCTTTGCGCGCGTTTAACGACGGCGAATCATTTTGCAAGGCCGTTGAAGTTGGAACGGACCGGATGATTAATTTGTAACTGTTGGACGCCGATGCTGCCGTATTATTGCCCTTTCATTCGATGCTTTTGTGTTTGACCATTGTTTGTTGAAAGATCATATCGTAAAAAAGAAAATTTCGGCAGATAAGCACGATAAAGCTGACCTTTGCCATTTCTATCTATATACATATAAAGCAGTTTTCTTCATACAGCGCTGACTGAATATTTCCGATCGTACTGGAAAGGAAAAGCCTATGGTTAAAAAGAAAAAAGGGGAAAAAATGCTAAGCTCGGATATATAAAGCATAACTTCGAGCCGATCAATCCCAAAAGGATTACATTCTCCATCGAGGAATTTTAATTATACACATACGTCTATATATATATATATATACACACGAATTGCGAGCATAAAGGAAATCCGACTGTTGCAGTTGGTATTCGGCCTGGGGCTGCCCATGGAGATCGACGTCAGCACCGTCATCGGCTACGTGATGAAGTGCAATTACAACCTGCCGTACAACGGCTCGGATCTCCTCGAGGAGCGGCCTTACGCCCGGCAGCCGAGATCGCCGGCCCGCGACGGCGGCCAGGATTTTGCGGATCGGCCGGGCACGACGGCTGGACGGAGTAAGTTCGCTAGACGGGGGGAGGGGCGAGGGAGGCGGCAGAGAATCCATTGTATATCTCCGGAGCCCGAGAGGATGGACCGGGACGGCGGGAGGGGCGGGGGAGGAGGGCGAACGATACGAGATCATGCAAATACGCGATGTATGGGTAGAGGGAGAGGGGGCAAAAATAATCGCCATTATACCCATTCGATTATGTACTCGTCCTATCAATTATAATGCCAGCCAGCGCGCGTCACGTCCATTTCTATTATTAATATTTTATGACAAAGCTGTTCTGTCGATTGTGACGGCATCGTATCTAATATACGAAAATAGAGACCGTATTATATTCCCCTGCCATTACCTTTTGTTGGACTCTCTCCCTCTCTTTCTCTGCCTGTCTGCCTCTCTCTCTCGCTCTCTCTCTCGCTCTCTCTCTCTCTCTCTCTCTCTCTCAATCGAGCCAAAAATGAAACATTCCCAGGAGGGATTCGTATCCTATTATACATATACAGGTCAATTATAAAGAGTATAATTATCATTAATTAATTTATTATATTATGGTTTCTAAAAAATTTTTTTTCGTGATTTTAGACAATCTGCCTTCAGAAATCATTTTAAGCGAGAGACAATCCACCAACATCTTACGACTGTTCTCATTAGTTTTCTAACTCCAAGTAATCCATTTGCTTTTCATCTCATTTAACCACCGGCTCTAGCAGCTAAACTGCCCCCCCCCCCCGGTAAAAGAGAAAAAGATCGCATTGTAAATATAATGTAAGTGCCAAATGAGCGATATCCAATTAATCAGAATTGAGGAGAGGTTTTCGCATTGAAACTCAACAATGCACAGCAACTGGATATTATTTATCGCGCGATTGAACGCAAGTCAATGATTCTGTCTGCGCAATCGATTGCATATATTTTAATTGTAATGTAAAGGGTAAATCCTCGAGCAAGTGGGCGTTTAGCACCGAGTAAAAACGGTTAGAACGTGAAAGTTACAGGTGCACTACTGCACTCCTTGCGTTTTTCGGCATAGGACTATGAAAAATCTACATTAGATAAGACCAATGTGATTTACAATTTCGGATGATACAATTTCGTGCTTTAGTCAGTCACGACTAGTTAACTGTGTTTATACACAATTGTCTCCATTTAAATGTCGGCCAATAGTATCGACCGAAAATATATAATTTTACAATAGTTTTACTAAAGAAAAATTCCGTCGACATCTATTTAAAACACCTGTCGGTAATACTGCATCTGAGCTTCATGATTGTAGAACGATTTATGCCGATGTACAATCAGCATTGTCCTTTGAAGGGAAGAGGGAATTTTTTTACAGTTCCTTTTTTGTTAATTTTTTTTTTTATTTTTGATAATCCGAAAGTACTTTGATCGACGGGCACGATGAGACTTTGCGTGTAATTGAAAATCAGATAACAAAATCAAAAACTAGGTCGATGAGAATGCTCTGTCGACGCATGCGATTTTTATACGTCCTACTAATCTAGAAAGCTCATTGAAAAGACGAGCTACGGAATAATGCGAAAAGACATGGTAATCCAACATATTACCAACATGCGAGAATAAAAATCTAAATAAAGACGTCTATCTAACAAATCTATAAAAATCTGAAACAAGAGAAGTGCACCGATGATAATATAAAACATATGAAGAACGGCAAACGAATAAGCAAAGGGGTGCCTTATGTTTTATCTAAAACAATCCGAAAAGAAGCAACTGCACGTCGTTCTGATTCTGGAAAAATATCCCACGAAATAATACAAGTATCATTTATTTAAGGCCAGACGTTTTATCGCCCGTATCGAGCCCGCGGATAGCTGGTCAAGTTATTAGAGCACCGAGTAAAACGGATCGACGTCCATCGGTTTATGGCCGAACTACTTTGTGTCGCATTGGCCGTAAACATTAGCCGTTTATAGAAAAAGTTAAAATGTCCAAACTTCGATCGACCCAGTAAGACACCCAGTTTGCCCGGCACTAGACCGAGGGACTTATCAGTTATTATAACTTGATGTGGCACGCGTATAAAAGTTTAGATTACGATTCGTATAGGAATTTCGATAATTAATCACGCGGAACGTCGCGACTGTACCGTGTTAATTATTATTTTTACGATGGAAAATCAAAAATCGACGTTAAAGCGACCCCGGACGTTTCCTTTTCTTTACATCCGCGCGCGCGCGCTTCAATGGCTTCTCTTACACTCGCTAACTGCCGTTCTCGAGGTCGTTCCATGGCGAACGGGCCGGTATAGACATTTAACTACCAACGAAGTACACCGAAAGTCCATCGAAATAAAGCTTCGATTTGATACCGTCACTAGCACTGTCTTATAATAATGCCTTTGGAACTGATTGAAAATGACAATTTAAGTGAAAATAACGTTATACGTCGTCCATTTTATTTTCAATGTTTAAAACTAAACGATTTATTCGCAGAATTAAAAACTGGAAAATACTAATCTTTTGTTCGTATCTTAGTTTTGAAATTTCCGAAGACAAAGAAATTCGTTAGAACATATTTGTGTATATTAATTTATTAATCATAATTTATAAATATTATTTACTATAATTAGATAAATATTTTTAAATTCATAATTATAAATAGAAGTTTAAAAAAAAACTTCATTTTTCCACTCTTAGAGGTGATTTGGCTTGCTAACGTTCTGCTTGTTTGGTATACAATCGGTTGCTTGTATAAACACTGACACTTCCACTTCTTTTCTCGGAATTGCTGATCTTATTAGGAATATGTTACAAATCCAATTGAAAAATACGGTTAACTTATCAATTCTTTAATCGATTCATTTCATTTTTTTTTAAACATCGCGTACTTGACACAGCAATCCGCTAATTTCTATTGTGTTACAGAAGGTCTAATTTCTGGCATTCAGAATATTTTTCACTCGTTGCCTAAAATTATTAATTTTGAAAGACGATTTTCTTGAAGTCATATTCACGATAATAAATATGGTGATAAAAGATCAATTCCTGATTTCAACCGCCTTGATCTTTCTTAGCTTAATCGAAATGAATGAAAAAAGGATGTATATATTAGGTAGATTTAGTTATATTAAAGCTCTTCGATATCCGTTGAAAGAGTAACGGACCGCGATTTGTCGCATTAACTGAGCCTGGCCAGTGAAATTTTAATGCAGCATATTTATTAAAACTCACGGTTGATATATTTATAAGTCCATTAAAAAAGTTTTCACCCGAAAACGAAAACTTACGCGGCCGAATGTTTCACCTCGCAGTTTGCAATTTCCATTAATTAACGAAACAACTTACCGTCGGCTCCACAATTACGTATGTACGTTTAGTGTGTAATTAACAGAAGCCACATTGCGCGTATCCTATGTACATATATATATATATATATATATATATATATATATATATATATATATATGTATGTATTCAAATTAAACCGACGCCGTTTTAAATCGACGCGACATCGTCCGCTCGCTCGCCTACGATAGCCGTCTAACTCTGGCGCTTTCGAATTGAATTTACCCTTCAAGTTTCGGTCGGAGAAAATTATACGGGCTCCCGCTCGTTCGGAAAGGGAGGGAGTGGTTAATTTTCGATTAGATAAGCTGTAAAAGTGAGGTGGCGAGCGGTAGTTGATGCCCGCCGTGTACCCAGCTTTTATTAATAAATAAGTTTAGCCAATGAACTTCGAGAGAGGGAGAGATATTTATTTTTACTACCTCGTCCCTTTTTCGTCGATAGGACATAGCTGCTAATGTACAAAATTATATTTACATTGTAAGTATTGTGGGAGTTATATAGAGTCATTAACTGATCCTAATAACAAACATTTTTATTCCTACATAAGAATAAGAAGGAGAGAGAGAGAGAGAGAGAGAGACAGAGAGGAAATTCGTGAGAGTTTTGAGCGCTTTTCATTTTCGCTGATAAAAAATGTTTTTAAGATCATTTCTTTGATTTGAAAAAGATTTTTTTAGATCTAACCTTATGACAGTTTTTCCTGTATTAAGCAAAAATATTTTTTTAAATCAAGAATAAATTTGCCTAATATAATGCATAGCTCATGTAATATTAGCTTAATTAAAAAAAATTTGAATAAATACTGACTTTTTAAAGAAATCATTTTACTAGACTTTTAAAAAGAAATCAGTAATTTAAATAGTAAATATTTTGTTAATTCGAAAACTGCGTTCTTATTTCAAAAAAATATTTTTTTTCTTCAAATTACAGTTTGTGTTTTTACTCAATTTTTTTAGTAGAAGTATATATGTATGTAAATATATAAAAAAAATTTCATTCAATGTAAAAGAAAAAAAGACAAATAAATATATCGTTCAATACAATGAATACTTTTTGAGTTTAAGAATGTATTTTCTTTATTGAAAAGAAAATATTTTTCATATTTAAATGCTCTCAAAATTGAAAGACGCAATGATTTTTTATTTGAAAAACGGAAAACAAAAAGTTTTAAAGCAATGTGCCGCTTTAAGCAAAATATTTGTTCGATATTGACAAAATTAAACAATATCGAGAAATTAAATTGAATATGATTTATATCTCATCCTGATTTAATACAGTTATCGCTGTACCTCGTTAAATTTAAATTAACGAAATAGACTGTCTTTTAATGAGGCCATTCTTGTTTTTCTCGCGCGCCCGATGTTTCATCCAAATCCGCTCGTTTAATCCAAAGCAAACGGCGTCTTCGCTACTGAGCTTTTCGAGGGAAATTAACGCGAATTATAATATAATTCTTTCACGATTTCCTTAACCCCCCCCCTCGCCCACGCGAAGTGGCATTTATTTTTATAGTAAAACCGTATAACTCTCCGCTCGCTTTCTCTCAAAGCGAAATATCAAAGTTTCTTTCGTGTACTACTAATCCGCTCCTTGCCGTGCATTAAGTAAATAAGCCGATATCGCGAGGAGCCGGGCTGTCTGACAAGTGCGTTCATTAAAATATATCACAATTGATTCGTCCATTTTTATTTTATTTGAATTATTTTTTTTTTACAAAAGCGAACGTAGCTAATAAATAGAGAAAATGCAATTTGTCGACGATAAGAGGCTCTTGTAAAATATTTCATAATAACGAGAAATACGACTCTCGGATATTTTTCTTAGAATGGAAGAATGGTTCTGTTTTTATGCGAGAGTGGCTCCTTCTGGTAATGGCTGTATTAAGATGAAGATTTAAAATTTACATTATATAAGGATATATAAATATAATACAGTCGTATATTTGGATTTACGAATTTATTATAAAATGTCCCTGGGAATTAATCAGTTCTGTCAGAGGGAAAAACTAATGCCGTTACCGTGGCTGCATTTTTTTTTTTTTAGGTAAGCTTAAAATTTACATTAACAATATTGGATAAGAAATATTTATAGTTTCCGACTATTTTCAAAAACGGATAGTACAATAATAAGACGAAGTAAAAAGAAAAACTAGGAAAGAATATTAAAAGTGGTCTACAAATAATAGCGAATTAAATATTATTACAGTTATCTAGCCATATTTCAGTATCTAAAAAACTGAAAACTAAGCTAATCTATTTATATATATATATATAGATATATTATTTGAATTCTAAATTAAAACATGTGAGTAGTACGACCAAAATTCGGTCGGACAACTGCTCAATCGACCACAGAAACCCGCATTCAATTAGAGCTACGCGATAAAATCATTGATAAGAAAGAAATTACAAATTTTCCCGTCTACTGATTTGCCTACTGCTTCCCGTTCGAAAAAAAAATCGAAGTTAAACGGATTTCAGGTTTCTTACTCCTCTTTACTGGCCCCTTCGGCTCCTTGAATCCTCCTCGAATCCCGGCAGTCTTTCGTACAACACAGTTTTAAAGGAAAGAACAAGAATATGAAATAAAATCCAACGCACGCGGAATCGAGCGCGCGACCCTCGGCATCTCGGTGAAAAGAGAGTGTCTTATCGCCTCTCTTTATCTCTCTCTCTCTCTGTCTCCCTTGTCCCGCTTCCTTTGGACGTTAGCCTCCCCCCCCCCGTTTCTATCGTTTTACCCTCCTCCCCCGCCCACGTCGCTCGCGCACAATGGAACAAAAGCCATTATTATACGCGTAGGCTCCGCATATATTCGTATCGGGTCCCTTATAACTTGGCCCGCCGTCGCTCTATAATCACTCGCCCCTGTCCACGGCTTTTCCTCGCCTTGGTGGGAATCCCGCAGTCCTCTCCGCTCCATATGTATGTCCGTGTCTACGTAGTTTCAGGCCAGCTCGACGAGGACCCGGCCGACGAGGAGGACGGTGAGGGCGGCGGCGCCGTCGGCCTGCTCCCGGGCAGATACGAAATCTACAGAATGGCCGAGACGGCGATCGAGTCGGGCTCGAGGTCGGGCAGGGCCTGCGTCCTGAGGACGATCTGCGAGGCGGCGGCGACGCCGCTGAGCGTCGACGACGGCCTCTTCGCCCAGCTGCTTCACATTCTTCTCACGTGAGTTCGTAGTGCGCTTAGATAGTGCCCCTCTCCCCCACCTACATTGTCTTTCTCCAACGACCCGGGCCGGACTGTAATCGCGCATCAAACTGGCCTGGCATACTATATGACATTTAACATATACCATTTCCTCAAATATTGTTGCATACGAAGATTTTTCTTTATATATTTTGCGTAAATTTACAATTATCAAAAATTATATACAGATGATTTATTTCTGATTAGTAGATGACACATATATCAATATGTCGAAAGACATATAATTCAATCATTTTTACAAATTGATTAGCAGCTTTGGAAAGACACATCCACTGATATAGCAACTCTTGAAATAGTCGTAGATAAGATTTCAAATTTAGTTGGAATTAAAATAACCGCATTTTCACGAAATATCACTAAATATAAATATTTATAAACACAATCTTAAAGTGATGATTGTCAATAAAATTGATTTATTAGAAATAATTATGAACCTTCGTCTTCTTGATTGAATTATGTTGCACTAGAACAGATAGGTTTACAAGAAGATATTTCGAACTCATTCTGATAAATAATATATAATTGTGATTTGCTTTAATATGATGTTCTTATGATTAATACTTTTTTAGTATATATATATTTAATATCTAGAGTAATACGGATCCCTGATCAGAGACATCTTTGGAGAATTACAAAAACATTTATTAGTAACATTACATTCTGATAATATGAAATGATCCATTGGAAAGTTGCTAAATCATTGAATGTTTCTCAAATGCCGGCTATCGAATTTGTAAAATCTGCTTTTCACGACAAAGGCTATTTAATAAGCATTTGATTCTAAAAGAACTTGATTTTCAAAATTATTCGGGTAAGAATAAACTGAAAGTATTTTACAAAATTTTTTACTCACTCTTACGTGATTCCGTGTTTTTATATAAACTTTCCTTATTACGCCATAATTTAATTTACATATTTTAGAAAACGCGTAAGAAGAAAGTTCACTGTCAGCCACGCATTTACTGCGCCAAGCCAAGGCGAAAGTTAACGCAAGTTTGAAAATAGTTGAAATTTTCTGCAATTTCAGAAAAAAAGCCCCGAGTATGTAAAATTTATCGAGCAATGTGCTAAAAGAAAGGTACGGAGAGAGGAAGAGAGTGAGCGAGAGAGAGAGAGAGAGAGAGAGAGAGAGAGAGAGACACGAGTGTTCATGTATTTTATTTTCCCGCGAGTTACGCGTAAAAACTTTTATGTCACGCGAGAATAACATTTATCCCGCCTCCTCCCCTTCCCGCGACCCTCCCCTGTTAACAAGCTCAACTTTCTTCGATTCTACAATGGGCAGGTGGAGAGGGGAGTTACAAATTTACCGCTAATTGCCCCCCTAAAGATTGCGCGCACCGCTCGTGAAATACAAGGCGCGGAAACGGGAGCGAGCCACGGCGAGCCCTTGCACGATCCCGCCGCTTTTCCGCGCCAAGACGAGAAAACAAAAAGGCGCTCGTTCGCTCTCGCCTTTGAATCTTACCCAGGTCTCTCTCTCTCTCTCTCTCTCTCTCTCTCTCTCCGCTCTTCTCTTTAACCCCGTCGTCCTCGCTCTGAAAAATCCCGAGCCGTGCCTCCTTCTCAGCGCAAGCTCGCGCTCCGCGCATTTCTCAAAGTTCAAATGCATTCTCTTGCGCAACTTCTCTCTCTCTCGCTCTCTCTCTCTCTTTCTCTGTCCCTCCCTTCACCGCGAAATAATATTTCTTTGCTCCGCGATGCGGCAGCCGCCAAACCCCTCCTCTACCCCTATATAGAATATTATCGAATAAAGCCGTGCCCGCGGGCGGAGTGAAATATTTCCACCCTCCAACCCGCTCTGCCCTCGAAGACTTTTTTTTCCACCCATTGCGAGCGCAGAAGGAAAAAGAACCGATAATAATAATGATAATAATACTACTAATAATAATAACGATAATAAATTTTCTTCCCCGTACCGTCTCTGTCTTTCGACAGGCCCTCCAGTACCGGCGAGCCGCACCAGGAGCCGAGCGACCAGGAGTACCACGCGGCCGAGTCCATCGGCCGCGAGAGCGGCCACCCGGCCGAGTGCTCACGGATCTTCGCCGAATGCGAGGCCAATTTCCTGGACTACCTGACCGAGCTCGAGACCGACGGCTGGTAACGAGCGCGACCGTTGAGGCAGCCTCGGCCTCCCTCGCCACCCGCTGTGTTTACGCTTTACGGGGCTTTCACACGCGGCGGCCGATCCTGGCGCTCGGCGGAGGACCACGGGAGGGAGTGAGAGCGAGAGAGGTGAGAGAGAGAGAGAGAGAGAGAGAGAGAGAGAGAGAGGGAGGGAGGGAGATCACGATATTATTAGAGAGACTTTTCCCCCACGGTGATTGCAGCCGCGTCGGAGGGTCGAACGTGAGGCAGTTAACGCTGCTTATTGGCAGTATTCCCCGTCGACGGGCGGCAGCTGCTGCGGTCGAAGAGGTCGGCAATTCACGAAGGTCGGGGCGGCGGAGGGCTTCGCTCGCAGGACCTCTTCGCTGGCTTTCTTCGTTATATACTCACGGGGTTCTTCCTATATATATATATATATATATATATACATATATATATATATATATATATACATACGCGGGTGCGAGGGGTAGGTAGGAGATCGCGATGATTAACTCGGGATCAGGGATCGAGCGCCGCGTCAGCCTCTCATCTTTTCTCTCTGTCTCTCCGCCCGCCAATCCCCTCTCCATCAAACCTGGCACTGACGCAGCGACGATGAGTTTTATTGGGTCGTTCGAGGGCTTGTAATTCAATCGCGGCACCGGCTGTATAATATATATATATATATATATATATATATATATATATATATATATATACATACACTGGCGGTGGGCACGTGTCGCGCGGCTCGTGAAAATAGCGCGAGCCACGGAAGAGCCCGGGAGAGATAAGTCAATTCGAAAGGTGAGCGGAGAGAGAGAGAGAGAGAGAGAGAGAGCGCTTTTTCACCGGAGAGCCGCGCCCTAATGCGGGCGACGCGACCGGCAGAGAGAGAGAGAGAGCAGCGAGGTACGTCACGGGGTCCGCGTAATTGCTCGTCGCCCATCGTATATTTTTCTTTCCTTTTACGAGGGTAAAAGGGGGCTCTGGAAGGATGGGGGGGGGAGGCGGGCGGGGCCGACGGACACGCTTCACGGATAAAGCAGAGCAGAGGAGAGGCGCAAGAGAAAGGGAGTCGCGTGGGCTTCTTCGGACGCTCGAGGGGAGGAGGGAGGGTTAGAAGCGAGCTTTCCACCCCCCTCCGACCACCCGGAAGATCTATAGCTCGAAAGGCTATAAATATATATCTCGTCCAATTACGCGGATAAGTTCGCGGCGCGGTGAGATTTCTTCCACTCCTATGTCTCTCTCTCTCTCTCTCTCTCGCTCTCACTCTTTCCTCCGGCGTTTCGTCACTGCCGCTCGCGCCGCAGTAGCGCAAGGAGTCATCTTTCGCGAATGAATCAGTGGCTCCTTGGGGCGAGCGTCAAACCGCTGTATGCAGGAAAATTTCGAATCGCGAGGCGTTTCGATATAATGCAATGTAATTCAATAAGTATTTACGACCCAAAGTTACGGGACTTCACCTAGCTTTTGATTCTGTATCATTCCTTGCCGATGTAACTGACACCCGTGTCTAATCTGTGACTAAATGCACGAATGACAATTTGGTTCATTGAATTTAATGACAGCGGTAAATTTGTAAATCTGTAATAAATTAAAGACGCAGTTGTCCTCGTTTATATTTAATAATTGAAAATCGAATGTAATTTAAAATTCATCTCGTACGGTTCTTCCTAAGTATTCTATCGTTAGGCTCCGTCGGTAGGATGACAGATGATCTAATCTTAGATCGATGCAATATTTAGTCTACCAGCTGGTATATTTCATGCCTGACAGAAACAAAACTAAAAATTCACTTCCAAGACTGTAGATACTGATGGGTGACAAAAGAGTATCTCGTAGCGATAAAGCCTATTGAAAAAATATTACTTAAATTTATTTAATTGTATTTGACGCCTCACGCTTCCAAGAGGCATTGTTCACGCACAGTCATGAAACATTCATCTTTCCAGGTGGGCGAAAATCTAGACGATAATGTCGTACCCTCGAGTGATTCATTCCTCACGGGTAGGAAACTTCTTTTCGACTTTTTCTCTGTCTCACGCATAATGCGTGTAAATTCTGAGATTAAATATCGTATCCAGATCATCTTATCACTATACGCATAAGATCGGGCCATCTGTCATTCTAAATCTCAATCGAAGTCATAGAATCATGAAGTGAAATACCGGGCGGAAGGAAACACCGCGAGATCCGGAACATATACCGAAATCAAATTTCGTAAAACAAAACTGAATACTTAAACATATTTGGAAAAATAGTTTTGCAAAAATATTGTTACATATCGTATAACGTCTCAAAATATTCTTTGTAAGAACTAATTAGACATGAAAAATAAATAAATAAATAAAATTATTCTTTGAATTAATTGTTTGCATTTTTATCATAAATACACCCCTACATCTAATTTAGCCCTTTCAAATGTCATTAATTTTTCTAATATATATATAAATAAGTTGTAACATCTATGTGTTTACAGTGAAAGTAACTTTTGATTGAAAGTGAATTTTGACAATATGGATAAGTCTTAGACAAGGTTTAGAGTTAACGTCAAAAAAGGAATTCAAGAAATTCTACTTATCTAATTTACTTTATGGAAATTATATTGGCTAATCGAAGATTCGACAGAGATGCCTGAAAACTGTCTATTTTTGATCATACGAATTTTTTCAACAACATTTCAACCGAAATTATTGGCGATCTAATTCTCTTCAACTTTTGGACGACAGGTTTGGATTTCGATAAGAGATTATAGAAAGTACGAGGCCCTGGACCCACCTTGATCCAATCCGACAGCCGAGGGTTTATCATGAATTACGCTCGGTTTTGTATACTTTATATTACGTGGACAGTTATACCGGACCATTAACTTCTTATACATTTTGGTTAAGTAAATATATTTCTCTTGCGCCGACAATTCTTCAAACGGTAAAACATTCTTCTACGTACAAACCCATATATATATATATATATATATATATATATATATATATATATATATATATTACGTTCGCTGTGCCAGCAATGTTATTGATAGCTTCGATGATGTATTCGCTTAACCGAAACGAATGGATTGTTTTTCATTCTTCAACGGTTATTGAACAAATTAATTTATGACATGGATTATATATATATATATATATATATATATATATATATATATATATATAATACAAACTGGAATCCATTAAATAATTGAAACAATATGAAAAAGCGCATATGTATTTATCAAGTGGCAGTTTTATTATTTCGTTTTACGAGCAAAGACGCATTTGCCGTTCGCAAGTTCGAAGCATGGTGATGTTTTTTCTCCTCAAAATAGTATGGATATATATATATATATATATATATATATATATATATATATACAGCCATACCCACACAACCATACACACAGATGCACATATCAAAAAATTGCAGCTGAATGAAAACGAATTTTCTTTCTTCTTTTTTTTTTTATTCAAACGTATCTCGACCCGAAAGCCGAGCCAATGTTTCAACGATCAAAATAGATAAACCAACGAACAAATAAAAAACTGCGAGGAGCCGCGGAATTTTGATGGTGGGCGGTTGGAGAGGGGGCTGGCAAGCTAAACTATGGTAATTAATAGAGTTCCGGGATCGTTATAGAAGCTCGCAAGAGCGCGTTAGGACGATCGAGGCTGAAGTCTGAAAATTTGGGCACACACACACACACACACAGACACATCGAAAACAATGACGAGAAATTTCGAAAGTTAAAATGATTTATACATACGGACGATCGTTTTGACGTCATTATTTACGCAATATAGTACAACAAAATTAACCATATGTATATATATATATATATATATATATATATATATATATTCACTCACCATTATATAGGTACAAAGGAATAACATTCGCAAATCGTATTTTTAAGCGTCCCCACTCATTTTATGCGTCTCGTTCTATTATCATTAGACTACATGATATTGCACGTACGTATGCGTGAATTTTCCGTGCTCTCGTTGAAGTTTTGCGTATTAATTATCGAGGGCCAGCCCGCCCGACCCCCCCTCCCCCTACGACGCGATCACCCAACTTTTATAATTAATTGATCGATCGAATTTTGAGGACGGGTACGCGCGTGATTTATGGCGCTTAATAATTCTGGGACAGTCGTACGTACAAGCGTCTCGGGGCACGGCGAAAGATAAAATTTATTTCCATTCGAATCGCCTTCTGTTCGCCCGTTCGATTGTGCTTACGTTATGCGTTTTGTCCTCTCTTTTGTCGTCTCTCCGCGAAGAATCGTTTGGAAAAAGAATTGTTTTAAACGCGCTCAAGTAGAATTGGCGCTGCCGCAATCGTATGTACCGAGAAACTCGAATTAACAGAGTTGACTGTTTAACGCGCAGCGAATACCGCAACTTATTTCTTTTTTTTTTTTTTTAACATGGTCTATTCATCGTCTTAACGAAACCCGCTAATCGGCTTGTTGCTTCAGTCATTCTTCGGATATCCACTATAGCCTCGCAACCTGATGATTAGAATTGCCATCGGCTTGCTTAAAATACGCGTTAGTTATATGTATATACAAACAGTCCCGTTATACACGTAAAGAACCAACGCGTATTTTAAGCGGGCCGTCTCTCAATTCTCCGAATTCCGTAAACCGCGTAATTAGCGTCCGAGGCGGCAATTCTCGCGGCCGAGCACGCGTCAAGCGACGTAAGCGACGCACGCGCCCTTCGCGGCCCGAGGCGCGATTGTTGAAACTGGCTTGTTATCGCGTCTTGAATCGCTTAAAACTTGCCCGGGAACGCTGTCCGGATTAAATAATGAATTGTCGACCCTGACTAGGAGAAGGTGGACTGGCGGGGGGCGGGGAGGAGGCGACGGATGCCAAATCTGATAAGTTTACTTTGTAATATTTATCGGGGAGTGGGTCGTGGTGCATACTATCTTCGAAATGGCGGATAGATTGAAATATGGTTAATTAATTAGTTGAATAATTTATCGAAGCTGATGATTCACAGAGTAAATCCTATGTGGATTAGGGACTGTTCATAAATTGCGAAACGGCCGTTTATTACTTTATTTTGACTTGGCCGATTCCCCTGTAATCTGTCGTAAATTTTTCGTCCAATCCCAAATTTTCGCGCAATTTTTTTTTTGAAGGAATTTACGAAATTTTTCGTCGAAGAGCCGAGGATAAATTAAGTAACCACTAGATTCGAGTCCGTAAAAGCTTCTGGTATGACACAGCCGATTGATTATCAAATTATAAACAGTGTGAGTTTGGTCAGTAATGGTAGATCCACTAAACTACAGTAAGTCTTTGACGATTACTATTTAAAAACTATAAAAATTAATATAGTCCTGATTTGTACGGAAGATCACAGATAGCTGTGTTTTCGAACGATGAAAGTAGCTTTTTTCAAAAATGATATGCTACAGTAATTTGTACGTTATCGAATTTCAATTCAACAAGGACCCTGCTCAATACATTTTATATGTGTCAAGATGTAAAAATTCCAATTATAAATAAAATTACATTGGAAATGTTTGTTTTGTATTCTCTATCCCTAAATCCTCTACGTTATTTATGAATGTTCTCCAAGGTAAGACGAGTTATGCTTCCGTAAGCAATTCTACGTAAGCGAAAAAAGATGAAATATTCATTTTTAACAATTAAAAGCCGAAAACAGTAAAAGAAAATTCTAACATTCATAAATTGTATGCGATTATAAGGAAGAATACAGTAACGCAATAAATGCTCTAACGCCGTACAAGAGCATTGATATTTTAAAGGATTTATCATGTAGTGTTTATGCGAGGGGCGGTGGGGGCAAAAAAAATTTATTCGCCCCATTACATTTTTAAAGGCGTTATTGATCAATGCGCGCGGCGAGCTCGTATTTTGTATGAATGTGTCCGTCTCTATATACATAAATAAAGGCACGAGGGGGTTGGGGCAGGGGCAGGGCAGGGGGAGAACGAGGAATGCCCAGGATTTATAGTGCTGAGACTGTTTTACGTACATTTTATTACTATATTGGAGGAATTGCGAGCGATTTTTCCTTTATACGATGAGTTGCGTATGTACTCGTACGAGAAACATATATATATATATATATATATATATATATATATATATATATATATTGATTTTGTTGGGAAATTCACTGGAAAATTGTCATTCAAATTTGCCGGAAGTTAACTTTTGCGGTATACTCTTGCAAAAGCATGTGTATATTCGATCCAATTGAACAGGTTATTTGTAAGCTTCTGTGTGATCTTTTTTTGTAGAATTTTAAGGTCTTCTGTTGATTCTAAAGAATCCTTTATCCTTTGGAGTTGTAATTTTCAAATCAAAATGTATGATCGAATAAACAGATTTCATTAAAGATCTTTCAAGAGTGAATTTTCGAATAAATCTATTTATAATTTTGTATGCGAATCTTTAACGAATTGTTTAGCATCGTATAATTTGATCAAGGAAAACATAGACTCGCATAATAAATGTATGTTTCATTTACAGCTCGAACTCTTGTTAATAAACGGCAAATGATAATAATTCATGTTATTGGGAACTTGATTAGTCCTTGTTGTTACAGAGAAGACAATCTGTGTAAAAAGTAAAAAACCAACGACTATTATATAATACATACGACAGGATGGATCGTCGACTGATCCTTTAATAAAGATACTTCCGTGCATGTAAACATAATATCCCGAATTGAACCGCTACGATCAGCGTTGCATTTGCAGATCATTACGTTCGAGTCATAAAAAAGGGGAAGGGGTAGGGGCGCGGAGGAAAAAAAAGTTGCGAAGATAATAAAAGCCAGGCGTGTCCCGGGACGGTTGTAAAAGCCATCAAAGATAACGCGCCGGAGGTAAAGAGGTATATGTGGAAGTCGACAGGGGAAAGAGGAAAAAAAAAATTTTTTTTTTCTCCTCGAACGAACCGTTGTACTTCGGCAGAAAAATATTTTAAAGCTCGATGTAGCGATAAGTGTTCATTCCTTCTCTCTTTCTCTCTCTCTCTCTCTCGCTCAAATCTATAAAAGTGAGAAAGAGGATTGAGGCGGCGAAAGAAAATTTTATAAATCTAAAATACATAGTACTTTTATGAAATATGGATAAAGAAACAGTACGATTAAAAGATAAATAGCAAGGGTGCCTTACATTTTGGCTTCATAGTACTCAGTTTTTGTACTCTTAAACTTGACAATTAATTGACAAAAAGGCATTTACAACAAGTTTACACCATATTAGATTTAGCATGTAAGTAATAAGCTGAAAAATGAATAATATTCACTATAAATGATTTCAATTTTACTTACATATAAATAGATTCCTACGACGAGGAATTTAGATAGAAAAAACTACATTTGTATGAATATAAAAATCGATATATATATATATATATATATATATATATATATATATTCATACTTATACGGATATTATCTATATTAAATTGATCCATTTAAAAGGCCATATCAGAATTTCCCTTCATCGAAAACGAGAGGAAGAAATCTTGTTCGATGCCTGTCTTTTTTTAGTTCCTTCACAGGTATAACGACTTGGTTTTCACCGAGCTTCTCATAGAAGACCTCAGAGATTCATATACATATATACAGCAACGAGAATTGATCCTTTCTCGCTTTCAAATATCTTGCGAAATCAGCAGAAATCTTCTTGAAGTGGCACAGAATATGTATTAAAAAAAAAAAATAAAGAAATGCGCGGAAGAAGGTATAAAGAGGCGCTGGTGGCAAATATGAAATTGGATGCGTTTTCAAGATATCCGAGCACGCGCCATACCTCATAAAATCGTAACAATTTATATATATATATAAATACACGCCTAAAGTCCGGAGCTGCGAAAATTCCCTGTATGGGAAAGAATAGCCAATTTTCGAAGAACTGCAATCCCGGAGAAAAATACGCCGATTGTCGAGCGTCGGAATATTGATTCTATACCCGTGTACGTTTTGGACGATTACCAGGCCCGTGGCTGAGCTGGGATGCGCATAAAATGGCCGAGAGTCATATAGCGGTGGAAAAATTTTATAAACTGCTTATATTACAGTGCTCGAAAGCTCGACTTTGAATACACACATATACTGCGAATAGAGTATAGCATTTAATACGGACGTATTTTCTTTTGAAAGGATGCAGATAAAATGACAATGGGAAATTGGAACAATAAGGATTTCGTCCTTTCAATGCAATATTAAAAAAATTTTTTTTTTTTAATAACTTACTAGAGCGATCTCGAAGATTAATAATATTATCATTGAACTGAAAATTTTTCATATATTCAATATAGTATAATAATTAAACCGTCTTATTGTTATATTTTATTGAATTAATAGTCGACTTTCCTCGTAGAATGACAAAATATAATGCGCATGTTTTAATGAAAATGTCCTGGAAACAAAAGAAGAACACAGTTTTCTAATTAAAGATCGTAGGAATACTTTATATACAGCTCATTGATTATACGAAAATTTTGCTATCAGATTGTCATGTATTAATTCATTTTTATAGCCTTAATGCATTCTAATCTTTTGGAATTTTTTTATGAAGTTAAGAGTCTATTTTAAATGCAAATAGCATTTTGAAAAAAAAAGTTATGGATTGTTTGAAAATTCAACGGCAAATATAAACCTTCAAATAAATTGTTAACGCGTTGGTTGAAAAGTCGACACGATTCTATCAATTTCCCCGATAAATATTGAATAAATATGACTACAGTTGGCAATAAAAATAAAACAAAAAATTTGCAACACCAAGGCTCATCTTTTTGCTCGTTATGACGACAATGATGTTTTCCTCTTGCTCCGGTCCATATTTTACGTATACTCTCAACGCGGGCAGATTCACTGCGCTGTATATAATTTACACGTTTACATTATATATAAAGGTATTTATATTTTTCACATAAATGTAACTTTGATATCCCTCGACGTTTCTTCCGGTGCATTAACTAAAAGAAACCTCGATTCGCAATTACCGGAGCGCGAACTTTAAATAAGACCTCTTCCACGTCGAAACTTTCTGCCGACGAGCAATCACCACCGAAAACAAAAAAAAAAAAAACGAAACAAAAAAAAAACAAAAGAAAAAACAGACAAAGAAACCAATGGAATGAAAACACAGGAGTGGGCTCAAAACGCTCAGCATTGGTCAGATTAGATAGATAGATACCGCGCTAGAAGTATAATACGGCCGCGGGAGAAATTGTTAATTCGGCCTCGAGATCGAGCCCCTGGACACTGCCAAGAAACAAAACCGGGCGACGTGACGAGCTACGCAATCATTTTTCGTCGTCATATATATATATATATATATATATATATATATATATATATATATATATTGAACAAGAAGGAGAAGGAGGCAGATCGAGCCAGAAGCAATTAGACGGTGCGCTCTGGCAGATGTATACGTATACACAGCACCTCGAAGACGGAATTTCTTGGAATCCAGGAGTCTGTGTACACTGAATACGACCGCAGGCCGCGGAGCCCGGCGTGCCACCGAATCGCAGAAGAACGTCCGTTACATACGCACGCTGAAGCGCGGGGGTGGAGGGGCGGGGGGGGGGTCATTGACGAGGCCACCGCTGGCCGGGGCGCGAGGCGGGGGACCGCGGCGGCTGGCCAGAGAGACGGCGCGCGCGAAACCGATCGGTCCACCGGAGCGAGGCGCCGCGGGCTCGTCGCCACGACATGAAGCGGCCTTGGTCGATCGTCGCCGCCTGCTGGCTTGGCTGCGCCCTCTGCTGCTGGGCCGTCGTCGGCCGGGACGTCGACGGAGACGGGAGTGTTGCCGAGGAGGTGGCGGATGACCAGCGGGCCGGGGAGCGCGCGAGACGGAGCCTCGTCTATCCCTCGCCCTCGACGCTGCTGGTAGGTGAACGAATTGCGCCTGGTGGTTTTTGTTTTGCTTTTGGCTTTTTTGTTTTTTTTTCTTTCTTTCTTAAGATGCGCCTTAATTGAAGTACGTGTACTTTCGAAATTACATTGGGCGTGATGTGCGATACGCAGTGGGTTCCTGACGGTGTTGTCTCGGCTGATAATTCGACAAAATTGAGTAAAAGGTTCTCTGATTTCGACAGATTTTATTTCGACATTTTTGTTTTATGCAACCGTTTTATGTAAAAAAAAAACGGGTTTCAACGAAGAGCGGCACCATTCATTTTGTACCTAAAAGTAGAACAAAAAATGGAATTTTCGGACAAGAAGTAAAAACATGGCATTTCCGATAGTTTTTAATGAAGGAATAAGAACGAAATGTAATAATTTTTGATTGAAATCCTTGATATACGCTAGTTCTCATTGGGAGCGTCGATTCACAGATATTCAAGTCTTGAACGGTTTTAACGAGCAAAAGCCTGCTAAGTAAAAGTGGCCAAACAAGACTCTACGATTAACTGAATTTTGAGGTGAAATATTGAACCTTAAAATTAACCTTAAAACAGACTGCGAAAATATCTGGCTGAAAATCGTTCTAATCGAACAGCAGTGGTCATTTTTCATGCTCAGTTATTGGCCAACAGCTGAGGAACTGGTCAATAATTGGGCGGGCATTATATTATTCGTTATTAATGACCATGGCTACCCAGTAACTGATATGTTCTACTCGAGATTAATAATTGTTATAAGCACATACTATGCAACATTCGATTCAGATACGCAATCCAGCTTTGATTATTCAACCGGTCAATTCTTGATATAAATATGTTCTAATCATCCGTGACAGAAACGACTGAAAAGTTTAATTAATGCCATAAAATATTCAGCATTGCTAAAATGTTACAAGCCATGTTAACAAACGATGAGTAAATATGTAAATATTGAAAATGTCAATTTTGAAACAGTTCTCGTTTGCGCATTGTTTGCCGATATTGCAAAAACTTTCAGAGCAATCGCCTATGCACTACTTTAGTGCAATATTTACTAAAAAGGGGGCTCCAATAATTATCTCAACTGATCTCAATGTGGTTAAGCAATTTTTAATTTTTATAAATTTTGTTTATCCTAAATAATAAATAGATGATGTAATTAATGTTAACATGTGTTGAAACATTAAGTACCTATTAGAGTGCATTAATAGTGTAAATTTCACATTCTCTTTTGCTATACGTAATAATTTGTATGTAAGCTTCAATTTCACGTGATCAACAGCTTTATTATTATTATTCTAATGCAAGGAAAAATGATTTCCATAATGTAGTTTAATTAATCGAGATCTATAAAAATCGCGAGCGTATCGGCGTATAAAAGTGAATTACGTGACTTTGCGCCATTGTAACATTTTCAAACGAAAAGATAGTCAGACTCTGTGTGTAAAAATTGCATGAACCAGCGATTCATATTAAATATCAATTTTTATCCCGGCGTTCGACTCCTGACTCTATACTCCACATTTCGTATCCTCACTTCGAGTGCCGTGTTTATAGCGAAATGGCTCAAGATCGACACCCAGAAACCGCCTTGAATCGTATTCGCTCGCATTACGATTTTATTCCTTGGACGCTGGATTGTCAAGATCGCGGGCAAAGACAGGCTTGGGAAAATTCACCGAGCAGAAGCTGAATCGTTCTTCTATTTTTCAAAATTACTCGAATAATGCAGCGCCTTCTTTTGGCTAGGATAAGATTATGTAATTTAATATTAAAAAGCAGGCGCAGCGCGAGACGGCGCTGGGCAGAGAGATGGGGGGGGGGTGGAGGGTAGTCGTTGCGCGCACGCGTATGTGTGTTATTTCTTTTTTTTTTCGAGTTTCCTCGCCCGCCCTCGTCTCCGCGCCTCTCCTTCCTTCCGTCCGGATAAGACTTTTTCAAGAAACTGATATCCGTTCCCGCGGGCATTGTCCTGGATATTTCAGCGGGCATAAACATTTTCGAGCCGCGCGCCCCGGTGCAAGCACAAAGCGCTTAAAAAGGAGTGGAACAAAGAGGGAGCTCGAGAATAGGGAAAACGAGGCCAGCCGTGTTCCTCCCACCTCTCCCCCGTACGTATGATTTTTAATATATTTTTGAGGATGCCTTTTTTTCAGCCCGGGAATGAGGCTTAGGGCCGCGATCTTTCAATCTCGATTAACCTAATGCGAGCATCCGGCACGTGTGGAATCGATGATCATTGAACGGCGAACGATCGAGGTGGGTATTTTTCGGCCTGGAACGTAAAATTCCGGTGCTTGGGAAGATCCTTAAACTCGTAACGGAACGCGCTTTCTCCCTCTAATCACGCCCCCAAAAAACAATTCCCACCGCTCCCGAGTATAGACGGAGCCAGCCGGTTTCGTCGCCCGAACCCCCCTGATCCCCACCGCGCCACCGCTCTGAATTATTCGGGCGGGGTGGTAGCGCTGTTCCTCCACCCCCTCCCCGCAACCCGACCGCGAATCCTCGGTTAAAGTGACGCCCGCGTCGCGTCATTATTAATCTCGCTGGGTCCGAGGCCCTCCCCGACAGCGGCCCGATATTCCGGTCCGTCGAATAATTCAAGGCGGCCCGGCGTCCGGAGCGCCGCCCTTCCGACACGCTATTCAAATCGGTCGACTAGGCTACCGAGCGCGGGACTGTCCGCGGCGCGGGTCGGTTATTTGAAAAATGCAAATTTCGCCCACTTTGGGCGCGCGCGCTCGCGGCTCTTCGCTCGTTTGAGGCGGTCGCGAATGCCGGGGGGACGGGGGATGGGTGGGGTCGTCGCGACATACTTTTCGCATAAATATTTCATTTAGCGAGAGCTCTTGAATAACTGACGGGGAAACGTCGTCCTGGGGGGGGGGTGAGGGGTACTCGGTCGGGGGCGCGACGCGTCCTATTTTTTTTTTCGGTAGGGGTTTTTATTAATCTTTATGATAACGAGGAAAGGGAATATGGGGGAAAAGGTCATTGGTTGTAAGTCGCTCTGTATTATACGTATATATTTAAATGAGTAGAAATTCTCCGACGAATCTCGAAGGAACAGCGTTTAATGCATTTGAATGGCCCGAGAGGAATGATCGAGATGATTTTTCAACGACTCCAATCTTTTCACGGATGGAGTTAAAATGAAAAAACTTTTGGAATTACGCTTTTAAATGAATAAGAACTGAGGTGAAAATTAAGCGATTCATTCGGAATTAGTTATGAAATTTTATAATTAGTTTGTAAGCGGCGTAATTAGGTACAAACGTTTGTGTGGAAAGTGGCTCGAATAAAAAAAAAAATATGTTGCCAATGTTTTTTATTTTTTTTTATTTGTTGGCATCTTTTCAATGCACTAAGATGATAAATTGGCATGCATAATAACCTTTTACATTGCGAATACTGTTGACATAACATATAATTACTGTCAATAGTAAAAATATAAATTCTTACATGAATGTAATTCATATTCCGTAAGTATGTAATTCACTTCCCGTCAATTGTAGGGTTTGCAAAGATGCGCGAATAATGATAGTGCTGGAATTATACTACTACACAAAGAATAACTATTTACTCTTAAAGTCGAAATTACTTATATTAAAGTACCTACAATTGTCATGTCTAACTTTACATTATTAAATATACGTTGGAAAAATTTTATATTCCAATTCCGGGTTACATATTACAAATTGTGGATTCCCAGTATTTTTTTTTTGGGACTGCGCACATGAGCCACCACTAAAAATAATAACCCGGAGATTTTTCAGAGTCCCTTCGTAAACCAACAGTTCGATCTTTTTAAAATCCATTTTACGATTTTTTTTATCGCCTATTTATTTGTCCCATCATATAAACGTTCACTTTTTATTACTTTTAGAATCTTCCGGAAGCTCGGGGAAAAAATATATATATGAATAGCAGACATTTGAGCAATTAATTTTACAATTGCAATGCAATTAAGTTTCTTAAATGTATCTATTACGGTACTTATCAAAGTAACGCATTTCTTTAAAGCCGCCTTAACATGATGCTTCGAACTTTACGAAATTGAAAAAATTATTATTTTTTATACAATAGTTGCCTTTTTATACGCCCATTCATTTTTCCTACATCTACATTCCGCACGACGTGAGCTGTGAATTCTCGAAATTTCACCATTATTTTAATGAAAACTGTTCCGCAGCTGATCTTCGGCCTCGGCACGCCCCTGCAGCTAGATCGCGAGAGCGTGATCGTGGGCGCCTTCGCCAAGATGATCTACGCCCTGCCCACGAACTCGAGCGACTACACGGTGCCGGGGGTCGTGTACGGCCGGGCGCCGACCGCCAGCCGCTGGAGCCTGTACGGCGCGGCGGCGAGGCTGGCCGAGCTCTACGGCCTCGGCGACGGCAGGGCCTGCCTGCTGAGGGCGATCTGCGAGGCGGCGAGCGCGCCCTTCGACGCGCGCCAGGGCCTGCTGCACCAGCTGCTACAGGCCTTCCTCACGTGAGTCTCTTTCTGTCACCTGTTTCTCTCTATCGCTCTCGGTCAGTATGCACGCGGATGGGAGAATGAGGAAGCGAGGATTTGTGGGGATTTTTTTTCTTTCTATTAATACACACATGTTTGGAACGTATCGTAGTTTTTCTTTGTTGCTTAAACCAGTATCACGAAAGGGGGAAATAAAATGAAGGCCTGTGCACGCAGTGTCCGGATCAGGCATAAAGGCATGCGATTATTCATCGTATTTTATCTATACTGATATTAATAAACTAATTTATAACAGATCCTACTTACGTACTATTTGTTCGATACATACAGGTGGAAATCGAGAAAATTCTATTTTAATATATTTATCTTTGTTTCGTTACATTGTTCTCCGAACGGTGCCTTTTAGTTTAGTCGTGGTTTATTGATTCGATGGTGTTTGGTGACGCATAGAGTACACATGTTTTAGTATCAATTGAACAGGCGCAAGTGTGATTATAGTTTGTCAATTTAAGAGCAACCTTTTCCATTATATTCTAATTTATATATATATATATATATATATATATATATATATATATATATATATGTATGTATGTATATGTTCAACTACCATTTGAGCATATAAGAAGACTTGTTTTCTTAATTCCACTTTCATTCCTCTAAATTTCCTCATTTCCGCTCGTTATCGCAAGTCCTCGTTAGTCAAAGGTGATTCGCTGGATTCATTATGATCTTAACGTATAGCACATTAAATTTATAGGCGCGCTACAGTCCTAGTATTTTTAATCTATATCAAAATTAAATATCTTATCATCTATATCATTTAATTATTGCTTGATAAAGGAACGACGAAATAATTCTGATTCAGCATTGTAATTACTTTATTAATTTATTAATAAAGTAATTGCAATGCTGTTATTTCTCAATAAAACTATCCAGTTCTAGAATCTTCTAGTTTTAAGCAAATTCTAAATTATTTCAAGAATTATCATAAAAAGATCATGTATTTTTCAATTCACTTACAGCAATTCTAAGTGTGCATCAATACGACCGCAATGTGTCACATTATTATTACTGTTAATAATTGATCAGTTGTTTCATTTTTCGAATTCCGTTTTTCGCAATAGATACTTTTTTAACGTAGGATTAAAAATTTAATTAATTGTCACGTTTATGAAGTAAATAATCTTAAATTATAAATTAGAAATATGTTCGTGGTCATAGAGTTACAAATACAGTTTTTTAAATCATGTTGCTTTTCATTAGTTCTAAAAGAGAAATTCATAAATTTTTAATAGAATTAGAACTTTGAAAAAAGTTATAGCTTATAATTAATTGTAAATGGGAAATTCTAAAATGTTTGTAGATTAAAAAATATTTGTTCGAAATGTTTTTGCTTATCCAATGTTTCTAATATATTATTATTTCTCTAACAAATAATTTAATAATTAATCTTACTTAAACTTGGAAACAGTTTGTTCAAAATATCAAAATTTCAGACGTTTCACGAAAGTATCGATTCTTCGATGCTTGTCGATTCCGAAGTATCGATACATAGATTGGCGCAATCACCCATCGCTGCATGTTGTATATATACATGCATGTATATATATATATATATATATATATATATATATATATATATATATATATATAATGTCGTTGTACACCGCTGCCGCGCTGCTACTGCAGTTGTAGCAGCAGCAGCAGCAGCAGCCGCCCCGAGTCTAAGTGCATTAGGCGGTCGCTAGCGGGTGGCGCGCGCGCGCGGTATCGATTGCCGAGCGCCGCGGCGCCTGCTCGCCTCCCCCCCCCTCCCAACGGCGAGGACGCCGCGCCGTGCCACGCCGGAGGTGGGGCCCGTCGTCATTGGACTCGGGACGTATCTTTACATACAGATCTATACCTACATATAATATATACATATATATATATATATATATATATATATATATATATATATAACATATACATGTGCATCTTTAGAAACTCTCTCTGATCTCGCTTCCAGGCCGTCTGCGACCGCGGAGGAGTACGAGGAGTACCGGGACCGCGAGTACCGGGCCGCCGAGCGGCTGGGCGGCCACGTGGGCGAGAGCTGCCACGCCCTGTACCCGGAGTGCCGCAGGAGCCCCCTCGACGTGTTTTCCAGCGTCGGCGGCGAACTGCTGCTGGGCTGAGAGGCGGCGCGACCTACCTCCCTCTCTCCCGCCGCCCCCTCCTCCTCATCCCCGTTTCGTCCTTTCCTAGCGCCAGCCGGAAATCTAAGAATTCCATTTCGGCTTCTCTCTATATAGCTCGCCACTCAATGCGGATTACGGCCATACCCGGGGATAGTTCGAAAATCTCCCGTAGCCTCTTCCTCTCTTTCCCTCGCGTTCGAGAGCTGAGTAGCTGCGTGTATATATATATATATATATATACTGCTGCCCTGTCCCATCTCTCCTTCCTCTCTTCACCCCCTGCTCTCTCGCTCTTCTATCTCCATCTTTTTCTCCCTGTGATTTCCCGCTGTTTTTCTGCAGCCGACGCCAGCGCCGAGAGCGCTCTTTTCAACGTTATCCTTTTCAAGTAGTTCACTCGCTTTTCAAACCGACGCTTCCACCGCCCTCGCTCGCTCGCTCGTCCGTTCGCGTCGACGGCTCCTCTTTTCCCTTACCTCCCGCCCCGCTCCCCCCGCCCGTCACGAGCTCTCCTCTCTCCGACTCCCGGCATTTCTTTTTTTTCTTCCTTTTTTAATACGGCTCTTTTAGCAACATTTATATGGAAATTTATTAATTGCACGCCTCGACGCTATAAGCTACGCGTTTCGACGTGGCTTGGACGAGAATGGAACGTCACGAATTATTCGCTCTCCCTCTGTACGAGATTAATGTTTTTCAAAATGCCCGTATGACGAAGGATGATTCTTGTTAAGCAGAAATTTATTGGAGACACACACACACACACACACACACACACACACACACACACATATATATATATATAATTACAATAATAATAACAACAACAACAAAATTAATTGTATTTTATTTTGTATATTATTAGTTTAATTTATCTCTCAACTTGTACTGTGATTTATTAAGAATTGTACGAGCACACATAACAATAGACTGGGCAATAAAGAAATTTAATACGAACTGATATCCGCTTCCCATCTGTCCTCTTCTCCGCAATTTACTGTGCCCTCTAGGGAAAAATCTACATTTAGACTATATATGTATATACATATCTCTCAGTAACATCGGCAAAATAAATTTGAATACCCTTGTTAAGATTTTATGGCTTCGTTATAAAAGAAACGCACACAGATATACATACGAACAGAGAAACACCCATTCATATACATATAGACACACATACTCATTGATATATATATATACACACGAATTCTGCGATGTCGGAACAAAAGTCTGTGTCTGTTTCCCTCTCATATTATATTCGACGTCGATAAAACTCTCGTTGCGACTATAAAATCACACACCGCCAGGGTAAGTATATAGATATTTCATTTATTTACAGCCTTTTATTATTTTTTATTTTTTTTTTTTTTTTTGCTGCTCGCGCCTCGCTCGCACTATCATCGGGATTTCCAGATCTACTCTGGGAGCGCGTCAAAATTAACGCACTGCCCCAGTGAGCGGGGATCCAGGAGCGCGGCGGCTCGAGCGCGCAACGGGTCGTAAAACGGGGCGCAGCCGCGAGAATTGCGGATACGGCTCCGATAACGGGATGTACGTTCGCTTCGGAGCGAATCGTGGGTGAGGGAGGGGGGGTGGCGAGGAGGTGATGCTCCTTTAGAAGCCCCGAGAGCTCGTTGGACTATATAATGCCGCGATGCCGTTTGCTCGCGGCATTCCATAGTGCGGCGTGGATGGGGAAGTGGGCGGGGTGGAGGACGCGCACGAAGCGCATAGTCGAAAGAGACGGAGAAGGCTGGTGGTGAACGAAGAACCCTCGCCCCTTCCACGGGGACGAGCTCAAATTACAGCGGGCCCACACGATTTCAGAAAACGGTCTTCGACAGAAGAAACGACAGAAATTCCGGTCTTCGTCTTCGACTTATTTCCCCTTCTTTTTCTCTTTCTTTGTCGCTCGCTCGTTTTCTCATTGCATTCAATCTTTTCTGTATCTCAAGAATAGCAGGCTGTTTACCTACAGTATGTCGGAAGATGAGTTACTGTGCAGATTGAAATTTATATTTTTGTTTAAAGGATTTTTTATGATTGCTATATAATTTGTATACTGACGACCTTCTTATGTATTATATAGGAGTTCTGTGAGTATGATAATTTATCATTATTGTGGACAATAGATATGTGTATTATTTCAGAGCGAGTTTCACGATATGATATTCATTTATATGGTTAAAAAAACTGAGACTATTCAATTTTCATCCGTAGACTTTATACGAAAGATTTGATCGTCTAAATTTTATTTTTACAGTATTTAATAGGACAAGTCTGCATCATGTTTTGTTTTGGAATAATTGAATTTCTGAAGTAAATTTGCATGTAGCATTTCCAATTCATCCTTAGAATTATCCGAAGACATTAGCATTTCGCTAGATTTTAGCTTTGGTACTTGGAAATATAGCGATTTTGGTTATTTTTAGCATAGACATGAATAATTCAAAAGTATTTGTTAGATACGCCTTTTTTCGGAGTATCTGCGCTACTTTAATAAATAATTAAAAAATGATGAAAGACCTGTTGAAATGAAACTGTTTAAAAAAATATGAGGGAATCTTTTCAACACTTGAGTATTTTCAGATCACTAATGTTCACGTACGCTTTAAGAGAAAAATAATTTTTTTCTGCAAAGATAAGTTTCTTATGCGTTAATAAACTTTATGAATTAATATTTCAGATTATATAATATAATTTACTTATTCAGCTGAATATATTCTATCCCTTAATAATTATAGCGATAGCCTAATTTATAATTTATGGGATTTGATGGATTGAGGGGGAAAGAGCAGAGCTACATGACTGGCGGAAAACTTGCGCTAAAGAACAATTCTTCAAATGTTTCGGGATCAATTTAAGTACATGATAATGTTGGACAGAAAATATAGAGTCCCAATACGTTGACTGGATGGCTGGAGGCTTTAAATAATACTGTTTTTAGAATTACAGAGACATTCGATTTAGAGGTAGCTCTGTAATGTCAATTGGGGGAGAAAAGGAATAATACGGGGAATCGTAATAGTTCGGGCATTATTCGATCGTATTATAGGCTAAATTAACGGCCACTCTTGCGGCAGCTGAGAAAACTGTGAACCTGGAAGTACGTGGAGACATCTACATCTGATCAGATGATCAAGACGCCTTGATGGCCCTTCATAAATTCACGGCTTCATCTCGTCTGGTCTGGGCGTGTTATATCCCACTTTACGGAGCTGCCGAGAGTCACAGCTATTCTCGCGCTACTCTCTATACTCGATTATAGCGGCGTTTGGCGCAACGTGTGCGCGGACTAATTATATGTAGCTAAAATGAAGCTAGGGGCAAGCGAAGCGTTTGCAGGGTCTGAGCCCGTGATTGCTAACCCAAGTCGCTGCATCGATATGTATTACGATGAGTGGCGGCTCTTGTTGAGCATCGTTGGACGTTGAATGCGCACAAGAGCTGTCGCAAAACCAAGGCGAATTATCAGTACGTCGATGGTTACGAAGAGGGTGTGTCGCTTATATATTATATTATTTTATATATTAATTATATATTATTATACAGACGTTGGCTGGTCGATACAGATTTCGATACCTGCACCTGCCTAAAATCGATACTGGTACTAGTAATCAATCACCGTTCCTGCGACGAAACGCTAAGAAAACCTCTTCCCAAGCTCTCATGCGAATTCGCAGTCTTGGTCACCGAAAGAAGTAGGACCTCTTTCAAATAGATTCCAGTAGAGCAGAGAATAAAATGCACGAGCCACAACGAGTTTCTAACAGTATGAAGCGAAGTCTGACAACTGGATCGTTTTTAACGAGCCAGGATTGTTCCCCAGGCAAGATTTTAGAATTTTGGAAGCTGATCGGGTCTGATGCATTAAGTGGCTGCAGAGGGATCGATTAGGCATGGGCGACGACGCTAATTATCCTCCTTTTGAAGACCTGTGTAATTATTATTATATATTGCAATGAAAGATTTTAAATACCCCACTGGAAAGTCAATATTGAAGAACTTCTTTGAACTTCTTCGAACCGCTTTGTCATCAAAGTGCTTTACTTCACAAAAATTCTCGGCCTATGTGCAGCGACATTATAATCCTCTGTTAGTCCACTATAGATATGACGTGATGTACTTCCACACCAATACTAAAATATTAAATCAAATCTTAGCCGAACACAAGAAAACTAAATTTCTTCTTTTAAATGCAGCCGAAATTTGGTTACCATTTGTTTAATAGTCAAGATCTTAATGTGCGATACGTATAAATATCTCAATCTTCATCACTTATTCGAAATTATTCTTTAGTGCATTTTAGATCTACAAATATTGTACCGTCTTCAAGTTCCTGCAAGCTTTTTCATTCTGCATTACATCTCATTATCTATGATAAACTACCTCCAGAGCTTCTGCAATTTCATCTTTTACCGAGTAACTAGAATGGAAGTTCCCCCAACTTTCACTAAATATATTTTTTAAATGTAAAGTAAGCTTGAAAACTTTCTTGCCTCGAGTGCGATCTCTTTATCATAAATATTTATTTGTTACTTGATTTTACGTCGACTAATATATCACTTCATATTTATTTGTACGTTCGATTTTGATGGGGCTGGATGGATTCTTAGCCTATAGCAAATTAAATAAATTTAATTCATTCGCAGTTCATCTCGTTGTATTTTTTCTTAAAATATAGAAATTTGTTGTTTTTTTTGTACCGTTCACAATCTGGTGCTAAACAATGGAATCTTTTGGCAGCTGACTGAGATGGAATGGAATTGAGAGATTTGGATTTCGTCCGCGATGAAGCTGTTCTTTTTTTTTGAAGAGAAATTCAAATTGAATGAAATACTTGATTTTTATGACTGCGAGCTTTTACGAGTCATAAAAACGCGAGTAATTGGGGAATTCCGGCGGAATGCTTTATTTGGGAGCCCTGTAGGCCGCGTCCGGCTGGTGCGTAAACTGAAAAATGCGAGGGATTTAATTGTCGAGGCGATCAAAATTATTTAGAAATAGATAATTGAGTTCGCTCTATACGCATGGCTTTTGTTAAAATGTTTAAAATAGCTCGATAGGTATTGATGCTGTTTCATACTTGAGTGAATAAAAATCGTTTTAACTTTTAAACCTTTATGAACAATTTTGAACAGTGCGATAATGTAGGAAACATGGTAGTGAAATACGTTCGAAGCGAACATTTACGTAATTGCTTAGACAGTCGAGGAATCAGAGACGTTTTAAATTAAATACAATTTACAGGTCTAGCGCGTCGAACGTATTGGCTTTTTCACCTTATGTTTGTGCCTCGATAAACACAGCAGAGTGGAAAGCGGTCTGAAAAAAAAAGTCGGCATTCTGGTTTTCCAGGGAGCACAGGACAAAATGGACGGGGGAGTGACAAATTGATTTTCCATCACGTCGATACTTCCTCGCCGATCTAAGAAAATTGATAAGCGACGATGGAGAAGGTGGTAGGGCGAGTGAGAGGAAAAAAAAAATGTTGGAGAGCTGTATAGATTGACTGCAACAACTATCGACAGCTTATCCTTGAGGGCACTCTCTATCGCGCCAAAGGATATATATATATATATATATATATATATATATATATATATATATAGAGAGAGAGAGAGAGAGAGAGAGAGGTTTGCTAAGAGACGACTAAAGAACCGACTTTATTCTCGACTCCTGTCGAGAATGATTCTCTAGCGTTGGAGTGAACAATTTCTTCAAAATTTCATAAAAGTATATACATGTACCCGTAAAATGCTATCGTTCTTTCTTTCTTTCTTTCTTTCTTTCTTTTTTTTTCAAATCTAAACGAAAGTGCACAATTCGGCAGGTGTATTTTATGAGAGCCTCGCACAAGTCGCGCCGGACTATTAAACTAGACCCGCTCTTTAATATTTGCTATGCAAGAAAAATTCGCTCCTCCCCCCTCCAAAAACTGTCTATTTTTATGGATTGTACAAATATTTCAAAAACAGTCGTAACCCACTGGAATACGGGTGGTATACTTGGAACACAGTTTCCAAGCACACATAGGTATATGTATATATATATATATATATATATATATATATATATATATATAGATATATAGATATGCACGCCGCGTCCAGGGTCGGTCTATATATATAAAAATTTGTTTGAAATTCGCGTGCCGTCTCAAACTGCAAAGAGCTTTGAGTTATATAAAAATATTTGTTTTCGAGGAAAAAAACCTTTTCGACCCTGTACTTTTTCGATGATTAAGGAAAATTTACTTTTAAATTTCTTTTTGCAGAACCAGTTTTTTGCTTGTTTGTTAGTTTAAATTGATTTCATGTAATTTCGAGCTTCAATTAGAAGAATTACATGAAAATGATAATTTAAAACATATCGTTAAGTATAACGATAACGATATTAATAATAACAATAATAACAACAATACTAATAACAAACTTAAGCATAATAATATATAAATTAAAGGAAGTTGAAAAATGAATCTGTATTACAACACAATTGTCTATATTTTTACTAAAGTAAACTGAATACTGGTAAGTATGAGTAGGCATAAATGATTGGAATTTTTGGTGAGTAATCAAGCTGACGAGTTAACTTTCAAATTGTTGTCAAATGTTCCAATTGTTAGGTGATTTTTTTCGTATTACAAAGTGAAACTAACGTTGAATAAATCCATAATCATGAATTAACTAGATGAATTTCGTATTAAAGACAAAATAGTCCTAGCTTGGTAAAAAAAAAATAAATAAATAAATAAATAAATAAAACAACAAAAAAAGAAAGAAATTGAAAACAATTCGCTGGCGAAATATCATAAAGTATAACTATCGATTCCCGGCTTAAGCGGCCCCGAGGAGCGGGCAATATCTGCAGTGCGATAAACGTTTTCGGCCCGGGCGCTGCGAAATCTCCACTATCCCCTCCCTTCCACCCCATACACACACAGATACACGAGGCGATGGCGGAAAATGAAATTGGCATGCCCTCCTTTCATCGACTACCGCGTCAAATAATTCTCTAACAGTCAAAAGTACAAAAAAAAAAAAAAAAAAAGCACCGTTATAACGAATTGTGCACACGGAGTTTCGCGACCTCGATCAAGTATACGGAGAGTGCGAAAGGTTGTATGTATACGTATGTTTATATATATAAAATACATACATATACGTGGACGCTCGAAGAAGCGTCTATATGCAGAATCGACGTCTCGAGCTGATCCTGTACCATTCGTGCCGGCGGGAGGGCAGTCGGAGTTTCCTGGGAATTTTAAGGGGGGGGGGGTCCCAATTATCGCGAGGGGAAAGAGAGATAGAGAGAGAACGAGAGACTCGGAGATACAAGTCAGTCCGTCGAGTACGTTCGGCTCGTTGGACGTCGAGCATTCAATCGCTGGCTCGCGGGAAGGGGCCAGGGTGGAGCGGAGCTCCCGGTCGTTCGCGAGTGCCACTTGCCGGTACGGATAATAGCGCGGCGAGGAGCTGATGGGGACGGAAGGTAGAGGATAAAAAGGTGCCTCAACCCCCCCCCCTCCGCCCCTCCGACGCGGGCGTATTGTCGCTCGCCCGCGCGCGTTCTATAACGAGCGCGAATCGCCGCCCCGGCCCGCCGCTAATTGTCGCCCCCCCTGGATACCATCTACACTCCCTCGGGCGCGTACACACGCGCACCCACGTCGACGCACACCTATGCAGTGCCTCTCCTTTATTTTTCTGCGTTAGGCGCCGCGCGCCTCGCCCCACTGTGTCCTATCGATTTCTCGTCGATTCGGCGGTGCAGCGAGGGCGCGGGGGGAGGGGTGGTCGCGCGCGCCCCGCGCTCTTACCATCTCCCGACTTTTACGGTATTTCCTCTTCCTTCGCGGAGATTTGGCCGCTCTGCAGGATTTTCGGTTAAAAGCAAGAGGGGACGAGCACGGTGGAGAAATAGAGAGAGAGAGAGAGAGAGAGAGAGAGAGAGAAACAGGGCGGAGAGCGGTACCCTGGCAGGTATTGACTTCTTTCTCTCTCTCTCTCTCTCTTTCTCTCTCACTCTACAGCCTCACGTGCGGGTGGTTTTTTTTCTTCTTTTTTTATATTGATTGACTCGGACGTTCGACAGTTTGGAAGAAATCTCTCTCTCTCTCTCTCTCTCTCTCTGTCTATCTCTCTTCTCCTCTCTCCCTATTTCTCTTTTTAAGGCGAGTGGTAGTAACTCCTCTCTCGGCCGGGGCGCGCGCACGTACCTTTCGTATCGCGGCGCAGTTACCACCCCGCAGGCAGCCCGTCCTGGTTCACCTTTGCTAAACGCGCCCTCCGCCGCTTCCACCTCACCCTCCCCCCCACCCACACTCCTCGCCCAAAGACCACGACGACGACGAACGGGGATGAAAGCTGCACTTCCGATCTGCCGCCGGAGGAAATTCCGTTGTGCGGCGCGCCCCTCTCACCCCCCCCCCCCGACTCCCCACCGCCCGACCCCGTCCTCCTCCACCTTTCACGTCGATCCATGCTAAAAGCACTGGATTGCCATTTGCCCAACACGTAACGAGAGAACGAAAGAGTAAGGGAAAAAGAGGGCGCGATGGTGGAGGGAGGCGGGGAGGGAAGGAAATATATAGGAAAGTGGGAGGTAGGGCAAAAGACTCGTGCCAGCGTCAGGCAGACAGTTTCACCATATCTGCTCAACCTTTCAGCTTCGCTTTCAGCTACAAATCCACTCTCTCTCTCTCTCTCTATCTCTCTCTCCTTCTCTCTGTGCCTCTCTTACAACATTCCTTTCCTTGCTCCCTTCCGCGCCCGAAGCTACTTTTTCCTATCACGGCCACTTTCTAACAGAGTCTCAAGCTCTCTTATAGATATACACAAGTTATTTCAGGCTTAAACCATTGACGTTTTCATTCTGTCGTTACGTTTCTCAACTTATAGACGTCATTGGCATAACTAGCTACGCTTGGACAGCTCTCAGTTTCTATGTCGTCGTCTACCTTTCGAATGCATTTATTATTACGCAATTGCAGCGATCTTAGAGATTCTGTTAATGCTTTCGAAATCCTACGTAAATTTTTAAATATAGTCCTTCTGTTCTGTTTAGATTCACTTTTACTCTCGCATATAACTTTGTGTTAATTAAAATCTATCGATAGTTCGCGTACTCGGTGTACAGGTAAAATAATGAGGAGGAGAAGAAAAAAAAAAGAGAAACTTTACGTAACAGAGCCCTACAAGCCGAAACGGCTTTCTTAATATTCATTAATGGACATTTAAGAATCTGCCTTTGCTCGCAGCTTAAAACCCTCTTGACCTTATATCAGCAGCAGCCCTCATTTTCATAAGTCGCCGCTGCGCAAAGGCCGAACGACGTGGCGCGCACGCGCCCGGTCGCTTTGACAAATTATAAACTTGAACTTAATGCAAATTCGCGGAAAATTTCGCAAACTTGAAAATTTAATCAAATTAAAACTGAATCAATTCGTCAATTAAAAACTAATTTCAAAGTAATATCGGCCCGCTCTATTAAATTAGGCCATTTTTTATAATCAGCCCCGAGACCCCCGCCCCACCTACGTACCGCCCCTTGTCCCTCTCCCTGCCGGCAGGATAAAGAAGAAAGTTGTTCAACTTCGAACTGCGCAAGCACTTAACTGCAAAGAAACCTCTCGTATAATGTAAAAGTGAGCGAGCGAGCGGGGCAGCGTAGAGGGGCGGGGAGCGGGGGTGTTCGAGGTATTTTACCTGGAGAAAGACAAGCTGTCAGATGAAAAAGCTCCCGTGCGCGACGCGAGAGCGTTTGATAGCATGTAAAACTTCCGACTCCCTTTTTCTTTCCCCCTCCCCGGGCCCCCGTCGTCACTTTTTTTTTTTTAACTCGCCCACCCTCGCGAAACTCGAACTTTTTATTATAGCGACGGAGAATTTTTCTAGTATTCCGGAAGGAGAGACGCGAGATGAAATCACCGGCCGTGCCATAACGTGTATGACCCGCGTAAAGGAACTGTAACTCCCCTGCTGTTTCTTTTCTCTCGACAAAATGGATAGGGCGACGAGTTTTTCGAGCCCGGGGGGCAAAATTAATAAACAAGAGTCGAGGGTATGCGCTAAATGTCACGAGAGAGAGAGAGAGAGGGGGGGATGGATGGGTCGGCTGATATGTCAGATGGGTTTGCTATCAGATATTTCTGTATCTGAAGATGCAGATCATCCAAAATTAGTTGAATCACCCCCCCAGGGAAGCAGTGAACTTCAACTTCGGATCCATCGAAGATCCAGAAATGTCACTTTAGAACGTAAAGCCTGTTTTATATCGCCTGCGAGTGAAAAATAATAGCATTAAGGCGACCACGTGGATTTGTCATCAGACGGCTGCTTTGGACGCGCACGTATCCCAATACCGGTGGGAGAATAAATAAGAGGAGCACAGACGTAATTTATTCTGAATCGTTCAGACCCTCGGTTGGGCAATCTCTCGGAAAAGTCATTTTCGTTGATGACAACTGTTCTTCCGAGCCAAACGGACGACTGTGTGGCATTGCTTCCAAAATTTTCAGGACATTTTAGTTGTATTATATAGTGAAATTTCAGTATAGCTATTCAATACACAGTTGACTGTATCCGCGCCAGGAGTACTAACGCCCGCTTCGAGTGACGTTGTATCGGATGAGTGGTTCTGTACCTACGTTGAGGCAGAGGCAAAAGTGTTGCGGAGAGCGTTAAAAGGATTTCAGTATATATTTCGTGCATATATTACGAGAGGCAGTCTTCACGATTTTGATGCCAGTATGAGGTAGAGAAATGGAGAGAGAGAGAGAGAGAGAGAGAGAGAGAGAGAGAGAGAGAGATACCGCGAACAGAACTGAAACCTGTCTCTGTCAATATATACGAAGCGACAGAGATAGAATTTCATCTTATTTGCGCTTACCTCCTATCTTCGTCTTATGAGGACTGCTAAGTCATGCTAACTGCATGTGGTATGATATGATTAAAGGGTAAAAACGACGGATGGGTGTCGAGAAGCTTAACAGCTAAAAGTCTTTTAAAAGCAATGCCAATTCCAATCTATCCAAATTAGGGTAAATTTTTCAAAAATTACAATTTATATAATTTTTCATATGTCTTGCGCGTTCGTTTTTCGTTAACTTCGTTAACCAAAAAGAAAGCAGACACGAACTAACATTGTAATTTGACAGTTGTAACTTGAAAGCCGAGAATCGAGAGGTTATGGCAGACTTATCTGTATTATGTACTCAGTATCTACTACTGTCTCGGCGTTGCTGTAGAATTGGAACATCTACATAAGCTGTATAATAAGCCAGCGATATAATTATTATAAGATTTCCATTATTCTCCATTTCTACATGTTTCTCGCATACGTCGAATATCCGTATCATTCTTGAGATTCAATAATTTAATAAAATAATCTGAACTATAATTATCAGTGAAGTGATTGAATAAAGTACGAACTGTAACAAATTAATTATTCATGCGATTTCTTAAGATTAGCACTAAATGATGCATTATTAGATTTTTTTTGGATAATATGATTTTTGTTCGATATTATCCATGCAAGTAAGAGTTAAGTGTACCAAATACTTCTATATAAACGAAACTTATTGTGATGTTTTCTAGATAATACAATATTTCATTTTCAACTTGTATCGAACGATTAATTCGTTCTTGCGATTGGTCGTTAAAAAGCAGCTCTGATTGCAATGCTAATCAACCGTCTATAGTAAAAGATCCAATTTGGAGAGTACAGAAGGGCGGAACTCACTTTCCACGACTGACTTGTCAATCTGTGGACCTTAAGCTGTAATGTACATAATATAGCCCGATGGTCGTCTTGCCTTTTGCCTTCTTTGATTAGCTTCTATCCTCCACCCCTCACGCCCCCCCCCGCCGGCCGGCCCACACTCCCATTTTCCGCGGCACAAACGAGGAAAGTTGCCGGCGATCTCGCCCTGCATTATCCCGGCTCATTAAGGCGCATTTGTCCGAGTCGCGGCGGGACGGGCGATGGGGCACGGGGGCAGCTTTTAAAGCGAGACGACGGAAAGTTTCGGGACTGGGCTCGTAGCTAACCGGCGACCGGGGAAACGGAGCGAGCCGCTACCCCGACGCGGGACGTTCAACGGGACGCGACGCCTCCCCCCTCCCCTCCGCCCCTGCTCGCCTTCATCGACCGCACGCGCGCGCGCGAGCGCTTCGTTAGCGCCAAAGGCCGCTCTCGCCGCTGCCGCTGCCGGTACTCGGGCTCTCGTACGCGAACTCCCCGTTTGCATTGAGGGCCGTTGGAGTACGGGCCTCGCGTCGGCCTCCCGCTAAACTTGTAATTCGCCGACGCAGCGGCGAAATGGCGTTGGTGGATAGGGGGTCGGAGGGCGGGGCGGGACGAGCGGGTGAAAGTCGCGCGGAATATAGAGCGGCGCTTTAACGGTACACTAGCAGGCGATGGGGGAGGATAGGGAGAGACTGCGATCGGTTGGGGAATAACGAGCATCCTGGTTTCGCTTCCGCGGGGCGCCTCCGCGGCGCGGAAATTCGCCGGGAAATGAGGAAACTCCCGGCGCCTTCCTCTCTCTCTCTCTCTCTCTCTCTCGCTCTAAATGGAAGCTTGGGTCGCAGGCCGTGCTCGTTTTAAAATCGCCTCCTCTGTAGCGGCGGGCAAATTTTTCCACCCTCGACGATTCCTATCGTCGCGACAAATAAGCAATAGAGAGGTGCCCGTCGTTCCCCGGTGATCGAGCGCGCCCCCACCCTCCGCCGGAAGCCGGCGAATAAACCGGCCGACTGCCGTGCCGCGCCTCTCAAATTTCCACCCCGCGTTGATATCCGACCGAATGGGAAATTAGAGCCGGTGGGTCTGGTTCGGGTTTTTTTCCCCCCAACTTCCTTTTTTCAAAAGTTGCCCGAGCAAAAAAGGAGCAAGCCACTCGCGAATTTATCTCTGGCGCACTATATATCCCGAGCAGTCGCGCTCGAACCTCAAAAGCAAAAAAAAAAAAAAAAGAAAAAAACACAAAAAGAGGAGAAATTAAGCTCCGGCGCACATCTGACGCTGGCTGGCTTTTTTTGTTTTGAACCCTACGCGCCTTTTTTCAACGCGACTCCGGAAACTGCCGTCGCCGCCGCCGCCGCTGCTGCTGCTGCTGCAGCTATCCCATCCTCACGGTACACGCACACACGCGCGCATAGGATAGATCCTCGGCTCACGTCGTATACACCCCTCGCACATACGCAAACTCAAGCTGCTCACACATGCGCGCGGACGCGGGGAGATGCGGGTGGTGGATGTTGCGCTTACGTGAAGGGAGGGGCCGGGGCGGGAGGGGTTCGAAGGAGACAAACCGCGCCTCGGGGGAGAATTATTAGACAGTCAGGCTGTAAAATCAACAGCGATAAATCAGATTTGGGGAGAGTCTCGCGTACGTGCTTGGTATATGTATCGAATCTATATACAATACATACACAGGTTGAAAGGCTGTTTTCCGCCCTCTCTCTCTCTCTCTCTCTCTCTCACTCTTACGTACAAACACACTTGCCCACGCATTCCCGTATCCGAAAGAACGGAGCAGCGGCTTAACGAGGTGTAAGGTTTTTTTTTGCTCCACAAGGCAGCAGCAAAGCGAGAGCACTGGCGTGTATATATATATATATATATATATATATATATATATATATATATATGCATGTATAGATACAGTGTGTGTACAGCCTCTAGCGCGCGAGTCGAAGAAGTCGGGGGAGAAATTTAATTTGTGACCGTCCGCGAAATAGACTGGAACGAGAGACATGTATAGAATTCGAGGAAAGGGAAGAGAGAGAGAGAGAGAGAGAGAGAGAGAGAGAGAGGGAGAGAGAGAGAGAGTAGCGTCCGTGGCGCAGTTATATTATACGCAGAGAGGGGGGGAGGGAGCAACGACCGCCTCCGAGCTAATATTTGGCCCGAATTCGCTCGCCAGTGCCGCGCGCACGAGCGAGCGCGAGCGGGCGCGTGCCGCGGAAGTAAAAATGAAGGAAAGCAATACGCCCGGCTGACGGAGCCGAGAGCGCGCAGTTTGTTACGGACTCCGCAGATGCGCCGCGTCCTCGGGCTACTGACGCTCCTGGCGGCCGGCAGCTGGCCGGCACTGCTGGCCGACGAGCCCGTCCTCTTCTATCCTCTATCGACTGTCTTTCAGGTGAGCAACTAACGCACTCTCTCTCTCTCTCTCTCTCTCTCTCTCTCTCTCTCGTTCCCTCAACACGTCCGCCGGTGCAGCGTTCTTTTTTTTTTTGTCTCCAGCTGCGGTTATAACTTGGCGCAGTGGCGCTAACTTGGATATACGTATGGATATAGATTCGTGGCGAAAGAGCCCCGAGCGAGGGGTTCTTTTACTCGTCGAAGCAGATGCTTCGTCGGGTGAATGGGGGAGGAGGGGGGCGTTGGATTAGCAAACATTTTCTCGAATACTCGCGGAAAGTTGGTTCGATTTTTCGATGAAGGGGGCAAAAATTGAGGGAAAAATCGTAGAGAGCTCCGAATTTGTGTGAAACATCGAGCTTCTTTAGAGCTTCAAGTGGTATTTCTGCCTCGGCGTAGACGTTTTGTACCGGGGAATATTTACCATTATCGAATCATTATTTTAAATAACATCAATTTCCGGGACACGCAGAATCTTGATATACATGGAAAATTGATTTGTCAAGGATAGATGTAACCAGCATTTCTTTGCAGAACAATAAAATCAATGCGTTATTATTTTGTATTTTCCATATTGGACGAGAAATAAGAAAAAGATACTCGTATCTTTAGCGGAAAATAATCATATGTTTGCAAAGTAATGTAAAAGATAATGCTTCGCTTGCCTATATGATACTCGTAGAAAGGTCAGATCGTACAATTGTCAATCGCTAATTAGTTAGCATTTGTATTTTAATTTATAATTTTTCTTAATAATGAAATGGCTTAAGGTTAATTGAGCTTTTTCATTCCTTTGGTACGACGTTAAGTGTTTTTATAGCCCCAATATCGCCATTCTTGTTACTTATTGTCTTTTTTTCATTTTTTATTTATGTATGTATTGTAATAGATAATTAATTAAATATAATATAAAGATATTGCAAGCTTAAGTAACCATAGATTTTTAGCCTCTGTAAGAAAGTATAAGCCCGCATCTATATTTTTATCTTATTCCCACTCTTGTTTCAAGGTAACTGTATATTTGCTCTACTTAATGATGTAAGCAATGGAATTTATCAACAAATACTTGAAAATTGTAAGAATTCCGTTCTACATTCACATTCAAATATCTTGAGAAACATGGAGATTCAAAATTATTTTTAAAATATTAACTTTATTAATTTATTCTGCTTGATGAGGAAATATTTGGAAAAATATTGCAAAAACATTTTAACAATATGTTAGAAATGACGATCAAACAAAGAATGCCCGAATAATAAGAATTTTGAAGCTTTAAATAAAATGTGTTCGAAAAATATATTTCAGAAAAGCCTTTTTTTATATCTTAAGGCCATTACTTCTAACGAAAAGTTGAATCCGTACATTTGGGCTTTACAATGTCATTAATGCACATCTAAAAGAAGTCATAGTCTTTTTATCAAAATTGGATCGATAACATCCTTTTTTAAAAGGATTCCTACAATGTTGGATTAGAGGTTAACCTTCTGAGTAATATATAGTGAACAATTGGAACAAAAGCTATTGAGACTACCAGGAAGTTTGTCTTCGCCATCGAGCCAAGAGCAACTTTTATGGAAATTTTTCACGATAGTATGTCAGAAATACTCTAATATTCTTTTAATATTTTAAATTATTTTATCTGCAATATTTTACAAATGAATTTCGAAATGCTTTGAATTTCAAATACTATTTATAATATATATAAAATTAACATGTTTTCAATATTTCAATCGGCTTCGGGAAGATCTTTTATTCGCTTTTATTGTTTATTCTATTATCTCTCCTTTATGGGCTTCTATTATATCTAATCTAATTCATTTACTCTATTATTTTGAAAGGATATTTAAAAATTATTTAAAAACACTCGAAAATATAGAAAATATATTGAATCGAAATAGTTTTTAAACGATATATAAAATTTATATGTAACTTCCTGCACAAATTCTATAATAGGTAATAAATTTGATAGATGTAATTACAGAATTAATAACTGTTCTTTAGGCTTTAATACATATTTATAAAAATTTTTTGCGACAGTTTTTGAACTCAAATGGAAATATTATATATTCGAATTATATATTATATCACTGGATATACGAGTCGCCTTCCAATTATTATCCATACAGCTCGACCATTTTATATTTCTAAATCGTATTATAAGGCATCGGGACGGGAAACGGCGGCGGCTACGGTCTAATCCCCGTAAAAGAGAATAGCGAAATAATTAAAAAATTGAAGCTGAATAGAGGACGGCGCGGCGGGTGGAGGAGGGGTGGGTGCGAGGGGATCCGGCAGCCAATTACGGTATCGAGGCGCGACCTAAACTAAACTCGCCATCCCCCCTCGATCTACCCCCGCGCCACGCTGCCGTATTGGCTGGCGGCTGAGCGGCGGATCTTATTAAGACCTTTCCCCGAGGATAATGAATACTCACTTTCAGGAGCGGAGCGGCGCGGTGGGAGGGGGAGGGGAGGAAGTTGGGAGTCCCGTAATTAGAGGCAGCGTTTGTTTTCCTCGAATCAGTAATGTTCCCCCGCAGCTGGGTTAGCAAGCTTTCGCGCGCGCAACTAAGCTTCGTCTTGAAAAGCTTCTCTCTCTCTCTCTCTCTCTCTCTCTCTCTCTCGCTCCCTTCATCGCGATGTTTTTCAGGCGCGCTCGCCTCGCCGAGGAAGAAAATCCCGGCACCGTGTACAAACCCCTTTGGCCCGACGCTGCGCAGCCTTCGAGAGGGTGGCTGGTCTCGGACGGGGGGGAAGGGGGAAGGGAGCGATTTCGCCGGAATGAATAACGCGACGTTTTCGACGGGATCTGCGCGCGAAGCGGGCTACAGTGGCGCTCGTGGCGCCGTCGCCGTAGCCGCCTTCGGTCGGTGTCGAGACCTTTTTTCCCGAACGGGGCGGAGCCCCCCGCTTCGGCTCCTTTTAATATCATCGCCCGCTTTGCGCCAAATCCGACTCTGGTCTGGCTAGCTGCATTCTTCGCTTTCCGGGCTTAAAACGCGAGCGAATCCCACCTTCGCGCGAACGAGAGAATACCTTTGATCGCTCTCTCTCTCTCTCTCTCGTTCCCTCTGAACGCGCCGCTGGAGATTCTGAAAACTCCATAAGCGTTTTACGCTTTGCGGGTATTTCGAGTATAAGGATTGCAATAAAGACATTGAGAAATATGAATTTAATGTTGGGCTAACGATTAAATTCTTGAAGGTTCTTTTAATGAAACGAGCAACTTAAAATATTGGACATTGACCATTTTATTATACAGGAAGGAATAAATTCAAAATAGTTTTAATATAAGCACTTCTAATAACTGAAATCGTTTTCTAATTCATCACATTCGCCACGCGGCTGCGTTAATACGTCAGTATCCATAAAATTAGTTTACAAACGAAGTTTCAGCTTCGTTAAGACCGGGAATAGTTGTGCCTTGTTTTAATGAAAGTTTGCAACATTGAGGAAACGAAGTAAATATTTCAGTAACATTTCGCTCGGCGTCCCTGTTTAGATTGTTTTCGTTCTTTAAAAGTCTAGCACATTTATACGTCCCTTGAAAATTGACATTGAAACTTTATGAATATTGAACTGTTTCGGAGATCCAATTATTTTTCACATTTATAAAAAATTCTATATTAGAAACTGGCATTTTTTATATTCGATCGAAAATTCACTGGACGCTGAGGTTCACAGTTCATGGATTTTGTAAATTACATTTTGGGAAGTTTCTTAATTTTTCTATCCATTATGCGATTGTACATTGAAAACTTATAATAAATTCGTCTTGAAATTTTGAAACATACCGACGCGCGCGTTTCTTCGAATTTTTTAAAATGCTCTGAATTTATTAGGTAAAATATATTCTGTTGAAAAGCACATTATATGTAAGCATAAATTATTCCAAGACCCAGTTAATCATACTTCGTAGTTGCTTTGAACATCGCTGCAAATATATAAGTAAATTGGTGAAACGATATGGAAACGAGAACGTTTTTAAAAATTTATTTATAATTTTAAAATAATTAGAAACGTTGAAAATACGCTCATTTCTACATCTGGTGTGCCTGAAACTTTTTAGTGGTAGACGTAAGCAAAGGTTATGTTTAAATAAAACTTGCAAGAATTTAATGTTGACATATAATATTGCTCACAAGAGTGCACTTTTTACTCAATCAATATAGCAGCAGTTAGCCCCTTTAAAACTTTGATTTAAACACATTGAAGAATATTCAAGATTTTGAGAGTCATTATTGATCTTCTTTTACAGGAAGAAAATGAAAGTTGAGAAATAAATTTTTAAAAACTGAATATAACTGAATCAGAAGAGTGAATCTCGTTTGTAATAAAACAAAAACACGGGGGGAAATATTAGTTTTCATATTCAAAATTATTTGTACAACTTGCTTAGGTTCCAGTATTCTTTATTGGAAGACTCTTGATTTATTCAATCGTATTGAAGAGTTGGTATTCGCTCGAAATGTAGCGAAGTTTCTGTGAAGGGATGGAGGGAAGATCGTGGTGATAAGGTGTTAAAAAGAAAACAAACCGTTACCTTTGATAGATTCAATGTGTTTACGGCGTTTTTGGCAAAATGGTTATAGTAGGGGTGGAGGGGGGAGTATTCGGTGCTAAAGATACATCTACGAATTCAACTGTTCTGTGAATTACATGATATAGAACTACGAGCGTATTCTATGACAAACTGGATCTATGATGAAAAAACGATTGCACAAATACGTATACCATACTAATGTGGCATATTGCAAAGTTAACATGTTTTTTTTTCGAAGATTATAGAAATGATATAGTAGTTCTTTCCTAAGACATGGAGGAAAATCACGATGAGCAAGACATCACACTAATATTATTTAATTTATATGAATTGCAATAATTTAATATTTGTTTTATTTATTTAAATATTTAAATTACCACTTTTAATTTTAAATCGATTATTCACCTACCCGTATATTATTGGCAATCACTAAAAATCGACTATTGCACCTTACAGACTGTCCCATGATTGCATGTAGCAACTCGAGCATTGATTTTCTATTCTGAGATACCGTCGGTATATATACTACAATCTATTAGAAAATTTAAAGAAAACATCCGCTAAATTTTTCACCCCGTCGACAAAATTCAACAGTTTAAAATTAAAAAATAATAACAACAGCAACGTCAACGATAATAATAAAAAAAAAAATAATAGTAATACTCTAATTTCCCACGCAGCTGACCATGGGGGTGTCGCAGCCCGTGCTCATGAGCAAAAAAGGCAACCTGGTGTTCAACTACGCTTTCCAGTTCAATTACGCCCTGCCGGCGAACTTGACCCAATTGACGCCCGAGAGCACGACAACGCCGCGCGGCAGGAGAGCGAGACGCGAGGCCCCGTCGCGGCTGAATTTGGAAGGCGTTTACGCCTCGCTGGAGGCACTTCTGGAGAAGTGAGTCGATTGGAGGATCGTTCGCCCTGCACTACGTCCGCTCCCCCTAATGGGCAGGCATTACGAGCGCCAACGCGCTCGGGCGCGGAATTTTTACGTAGCGCGGCGCGGCCATCGGGAAAGGGACAGAGATAGAGAGAGAGAGAGAGAGAGAGAGAGAGAGAGAGAGAGAGAGAGAGAGAGAGAGAGGGTGAGAAATCGCGGAAATATCGGAATACGAAGAGTCTCGTCGAGTCCTCGGGTGGCGATGAGGGCGGGCGGTCGGCGCTGCTGGAAAAAAATCCAATTGGCTCCCGCGGAAATTCCGGTGAAAGCAATCTATCGTCTCCGGCGCTTACCACCCACCCCGCCTAATGGAAACTAATTATCTGGCAACTATTCGCAATGAAATTTTCATTAAAATTGCTGCCGCTACCCCCCTCCACCCCCGACATCCGCCCGGCCACCGCGCGCTTCCTCGATATCGCTGCGCATCAATCGGTTTAAAGGCGAGCGTGGCCAGTCGTCGTACTTCTTCTTCTTCTTCTTCTTCTCCTTCTTCTTCCTCTTTTATTTTTAGATATACCATTTCTCTGGCTATATTTCCGTTTCGCGGGGTGGAAGGTGGTATGGCGCTGGGATGGGAGGGGGGGGGGACTGAAGTATTCGCGCGCGATAAATCAGCGAGGACGAGCGGCCGCGGAATCTTTCGAGGAGCGAGGCCAGGTGGGGAGGTCGGTGGACGCGAAACAAAAGCCCCCTCGAGTAGTACGGCCACGTATATGTATATATATATATATATATATATAGGCACGGGGAAAAAGAAGAAGCGCGACGGTTTAATTTCGCATTGTCCGCCCGGACAATTAATCGCGCGGCGATAAAACGCACGCGGGGCGCGGGCGCTCGCGCGTGCGGGCAAGCAAATACTCCGGGAGAAAGAGAGATAGAGGAAGACATAAAGAGAGGTAAAGAGAGAGAGAGTGAGAGAGATGCGAAATTAGTAGACGAAGGTGGGAACCGGTGGCAGCCCGATAACGAGGAAGGCATTATATTAATAAATACACGCGGTACTAGATGGAAGTGCACGCGGATCGGAGAGCGACGACGACGTAGGGGGCGGTAGCGCCGCGCGCGTCAGTTAATCGCGAATTAATTGTCGACGCAATTTCGGCAGCCTCGCGACGCGAGAATTGGGATTTACCGTTTTTGCCGCCAGCGCGGCCCGCGGAGCGTCTGGATAACATTCCTCGACGCGGGTACGACGGGTAATGGTTCGCCTTATGGTCTATTATATTGACTGGAAAAAAAAACCAACATACGTGATTGAAGTAAATGCATTCACTTAGTATTTGACTGTCTCTATGTGCTTAAATAAGTAAACGACTGAATGAAGAATTTCCTTCAAATAGTTAGCTAATTTATTTAAATTTAATTTATCTGAATCAAATTGCAGAATTGTAACAGTGCGTCTGAAGTAAATTAATTGCCAATTATTTTCTAAAAATACAAAAGGCAATTACGCTTTAAAAAAATATTTGCTTATTAGTGATTAAATTACTGAAATCTAATAAATTTTTGCCTTTAGTTATCTAAAATCATGTAAATATTTGTTGAAAAATGCAAACACGCGTACATTAAAAATGAATTATTATACTGTCTTAAGTGAACAGAAGTTATGATTTGCTCAAAAATTTCTCGACATTTCAATTATCAATTTTCACCGCAACTCGCATATTGACGCATGACGTTGTCAGATGGTACATAAGAACTCGCTAATTTGAAACAAAATCCTGTTATATTACGAAAATACACAAATTTCGAAATCAGTTTCGACACGGCGATTCTTTAGTTTGTCCAAAAATTTACGCCGAAGTCAACTGAGGGAGAAAAGTATATAGATATAAATATATGAGTATTGAATTATAGTAGAAATTGCTGTACGTTTAGTTATATTTCATGACTACGATCAGGTCCGACCAATACGACAAAATACTACTTAAATCGACTAAATATTCTTTTTACATCAAATTGAATTTTATTGTTTAAATCATAAAAAATTGCATATTTCTTATTTTAATTATCTAATACAATTTTATGCTAAAAAATTTACCTAATTTGAAGCAAGTATTTTATCCATTAAATATGTTATTTATACCATTTACAGGGTTTATATAATTGATTCATCTTAAATTTCTTGAGAATTAGAATTTTTTTTTACTTAAAGTACGTATAAAAATATATTCTTTTGTAAGGCCGAAAGGATAAATCTACGCCGAGCAATCCACGCTTATATATATATATATATATATATATATATATATATATATATATATATATATATATATATATGCGCATTAATTTCACAGCCACGGCTGGGAGAACGGGAGGGAGTGCCTTCTGAGGACGATTTGCGAGCTGGCCGGCGCCCCGCTGGCCAGAAGCGGCGAGGACGTCGTGGAGGAAATCATCCATTTGCTCCTAACGTGAGTAAGCGCTTCCTATGCTGGACATCCTATACACGCGCACGCGAAACGCCGACCCAGGACTCGGTTTAGACGAGCGCAGGTGCGCGAGGAACGAATGACCTGAGGGGCCTTGTGCCCCGCGCGCGAGAGTCCGGTTAGAGTGGGCAAGGCGAGGGTTTTGTCGTCAGGTCCGCGATGTTTTCTCGGAATAGTTGATCGGTGAGGTGAAGGGGGGGGGCAATTCGTGTATAATTGAATCCATTGCAGAGCCGTTGACGGTGGCTCGTTGTCGAATCGTTGCATCGTTCACGGAGACGAGTTCACGTCCGGTCTAAGGTGGATATTTAGAGCTAGAACGACTTGTGTCGGATTTGAACGACGTCTCCGGCAATTCTCGAAAAAAATTTGACCGTTCTTTCAGAAATATTGTACGTCTCGACTGGTGGTAGTAAAAATATAGTTTCTGATTTTTTTAATGAAATTTACAGTATTTAGTGAATTGGACTTGGAGTTTTCTGGATGTATACGAGGAAGTACATAGAAATTGTACACGATCGGGTAATGAGGACAGTTAGTTAGTGTATTCCAGAGTCCAGAGTGTATAGTAAAAATTTTTTTAAAAGCTGCTCTAGCAAAAATATTCGAATGCGCCTAACCGTTGAGCTGTAAAATTCGTAGGCTGTAATCAAATCCGTATCATATCTAATTAGTATAAGCAGTTGAAAAATCGGTCCATCTGATATTGTGAGTAAACCTATTATTGTGTTACAATACTTATCATTGCGACAAAACGCGAGTAACAATAAATTCCTTGTATGTAGGTAAATCTGTATTTACTCCGCCGTTTAGTCCGGAAAATTAATGTCAAGATCAGCGTCTGTATCTGACTAGTCGCAACTCTCCTATTTAAAATATTTGTATTAAATTAAGTTCTTTAATTTAATATGTATTATTTTAAACTCTTTTATGTATCATATTTCGGACGTTGTTCAGATTTCAATCTGTAGCAAAGAAAAGTTGACATTATACACAATTTATCCATCACCGAACCAGTGATCATCTCATTCTTTTAAATAAAATAACCATCTCGAATCGAAACGAGGCCGCGGCTGATCCTTCAAAAATCCACCGTCCCCACTCGCGCAGCCGCGAACCATTGACAAAATGTGGGCAGCCCCATAAATTGCACGTTCAGGTCGCACGCGCTGAACTGTCCGCTGACCCGACCGTGGCGTCCGTGTAAACGCGGGCCACGTCGCCGGAGTATCGGGAGTTGGCCGAGGGGGGGGGGGCGAGAGAAAGCAACGATAAATCGTTCGAATTAAAGCCAAACATCGGCCCCTGGCGCGCATCATCGGAGGGTCTTCGCACCTCCTCCTCCCCCCCCCCGTCCCGACCGCCACCCATACCTTGGACCGAACGCGCGGCAGCCCGTGGACAGGCCGTGTCCGCGGCGTGGGTTTACGCGCTCGCCGAGCGCGCGACACGTGTGTACAGACGCGTAGGTGGGAAATTTCATCGCGGGCTCGTGCATTAATTACGTCAGAGTTACGAGCTCCATTAGCTCCGCCGGCTTCGCGAGCGACTCCGCTCGTTTGACTTTTCTTTAATCACCGCGGAGCGGCTGGCTCTGACTCCGCTGGATATGTTGCCCCGATGTTTTCTTCATTAGGATGCGAGAGTCGTCTCGCCATGCATGTATAGGTAATGCAGAGCTGGTTCGTTTGCGTGTATATATATATATATATATATATATATATATATATATATATATATGGCTCGATCCGTTTCACCGATCACAAAGAGGAGCAAGCCCAGGTATGCGCACTCGCGCGAAAATGTCCGAGAAGGCGTACAGAGAGAAAGTCGAATTGCCAATATTTGTATAATCTGTTTTCGTCACTCGAGATTTTTCCTTCCCTTTCTTTTATAGAATTTTTTTTATTCGCTCTCCGATATAATTTAATCGGTAAAATTTTACATTGGCCTGTCGATCCAAACATTGATCATTTCTTGTATTTCCTTTTTAATGTATTCGAACAATTGAGATGAATGAAAAGTCGATCTACGATTTTTTTGGCTGAAGTATACTTCGAAATTTCAATTTTACAAGTACAAACTTTTTCAATCTTACACCTCACATTATCAGTATGGTCATTTATTTTATAATTCTTTGAGAGGAGTAGTATTCATAATTTATTTATTCAATGACCGCTCGACGTTCTTCGATCTTTTGACTGCATTGTATTTGATTTTGATAGTAGAACTTGACTTTTTGATACTAAATGAGTAACAAGTGAGTAAAATTTTTTCATATTAAATTGTATCCTTTTTTTTTTAAAGTGCATTAAGCATTAATAAATTCATGGATCGTTCGATCAAATCTGGCTATAATTTACTAGTGATATTACTTTCAAGCATAATTTTATTTCTATAATATCGTGGATTTTGCAAACTTAAAATCAACCTAATATTAAAAATGAAAACACTATTTCTAGATTACTTTTAGATACGCCACGTTAACCAATAACTATTCTCTTTTTATATTAATCAAATTTCTATTCGCAATTTTTTTTTTGACCGTTAAAATAATAAATATTCAAATATTTGAATAATATCTGACTGAAAATCGAAATATTCAACTATCTAGATTTTTTAACTGTATGAATAATAATACGCACCGTCTCGATACTCGGACGTCTACATAAAAATTCCGAATATTTAGCTATGGGAATAATCCGGATATTGGAATAGCCGAATAATTAATTGGAATATTCAAATGTTAAGAGTTTATCGCGCTCGGAAGTCAGACATTTCCGTTCCTAATAGTGAACTATCGTATTTTCCATTTGTCATTTATTATTGTGTCATTATTGAACGTTCATTTTTTTATGTTTAATGTTAATCAATAATTTGTACGTGTGCGCATATCTATATTTATCTATTAATTAAATTCCTTTTTTTAAAAACTTTTTCTTAACATATAAATGTTATCGCACAAGTGATTCTCAAACCAAGTTCAAAGACGTTCGAAAATAATTGAATCACTATTTTTCGAATCCTATAAAGGCCAAACCAGGATGAAAATCTTCATCGGCTAGATAAAGATGTATCGAAGTATTCGGATGATCAAGTAAACGGATATTAATGAAATATCCATATGGACAATCAAACGAACGGATGTTAATGGAATATTTCTTATTCATAGTCATTGGATACGTATCAAATATCCCTATTAAAGGAATTTCATCCATTGAGCGATTCCAACTGATATTGAGCCAGGCCGAGCACAGAGTACCGATCCATACATCGCATCCAACCGAATTGCGCGTGTCTACAGGATCTCAGATTCTGCATCAAAGCCTTTTATATCAAGTGCCCTATTATCCCCACGTCGGGCGCGACGACGCTTCACGCGAGAAAATTCGATTCCCCCCCCCCCAACCCCCAACGAAATTTCGTCGAAGTTCTCGCCGACACGCGACGCCCACGCCGTGTTTCTAGAAAAATTTCCCCCTTCCCCTCTATTCTACGCTCCCCGTAGTCGGCAATTTACGCGAAATAACATCCCGGCCCGCTGGGACGGGAAGGAGGAGAGGGGGGCGGGGGTGGCGGGAAGATTTGTTCAGAGAGACAAAATCGGAACACGGAAGAGCGAACGAAGTAGGCCAGGCCTTTGCTCGCGCAGAGCCCGGTAGAGGCGCCTCGCGCGAGACGGGGCATGCTTTGAACGAGAATTCACGTTCAAACATCGGCGCTGCGTAAATACACACATAAACACACACACACACACACACACGCGCGCGCGCGCGGGTATACACTCCATGATATAATTCACAACAGTACAGCATATATATATACAGATGTATGCGAGGTACGCAAGCGCGCCTCGCCAACGGCGATGCACTCCCGCAATTTTCCCTCGCAATAAACCTCTCTCCGCCGACCTCCTCCTCCTCCCCCCCTCCCCCTCTGCGCTCCGGCCTACACCTCCGCGCCGGGATGGTGAGGGGGAGGGGCAAATAGCGAAGCGGCAGCGCGAGCAGCAGCCCGCGCGAGTCGCATTGACGAGCAATTAAATCTGATTTCAGCAGGCCCTCGCAGAACTCGAGGCATCCCGATTATCCGCACCGCTGGAGCGAGCCGTACGCGGGGGCCGAGCGGCTGGGCGCCAGCGCCGGTGCCCTCGGCTGCGGGCCCGCTTACCGGGGCTGCCCCGGCAGTTCGCCCCTCGGGGCGTTCACGGAGGAGCTCGCCCCGCTGCCCGGCGACTGAGGCGCGACTGGCCGCGGATCGGCCGTCCTGCCCGCCCGGGGAGGCGATGGCCGCGAGTCGGGGCCATGGTAATGGCGATGGTAATGGCGAGACGGAGTGGAACGGTAGAACTCGAGCGAGATGATCGGGAGGGAAGTTTATAATATATAGTTTATTTATATAGTTAATATTTTATACGAGTGTTTTTTTTTTTTTTTTTTGAATATGTTTTTAGTGATTATTTTTCGTTTGAGAATTTATTCTTTTTTTCTTCTTGGTTTTGTCATGAATGAATGATAAATTGGCAACGGTAAGGTCCTTATTATTAAAAAAATACTCAGTTTATATATTTCATGGTTTCTTAAAAATACATGTTAAATAATGTAATTTGGCTCTTTTCGGAGTGAAAAAAGAGAATGAGAAGAGGACATTTTCATTTGTTGGTTGGCTATTTAACTATAAATATTAGAGTTTATGGGCTATTTTTTCAAAATTCTCTATCAAAATCTTTGTCGCTGCCTTGAAATTATGTAATCCATCGCGAAATCATTTTTTTTTTAATAGAAACAAGATGGTTCATCAATTTCATTGTAAAAAATTTTCAGTAACTTTCGTTTTGTTCACAGTTTACGGTTGAAATTGAATGAGTGTATCCATGATAAAATGAGATTCCATGAGATTCTTGTAAATATCAGACAAAAAAAGTGAAAACATGAATTGCACTCAGACAAATACTAAAATAATTTATTATAAACGTAGCTATTAAAAATAAATTAAATGTAATATAAATAACGTTATATGTACATTTAAATCTAATATATGATTAATTCAATATATTTTTCATAATAAAGATCGTTGCGAATTTTCGCGATTATACTTGCATCCCATTACATATACATGTATGTATAATCTCAAAAGTAACAACATGTTTTTTATAATTATAGCATTTACCATATCAGAATACTAAAACCGTCGATATGTATTTTTTCGAAAACTATTTACAAATGTAATTTATTTGTATTTTTATTCAAGTAATCGTTGTAAATACATATTATTCAATAAAAACTCCAATAATAATAGTAACAATACATTATTCAATAAAAACTCCAGACTAGAGTATCACAGCGCATTAATACTTAATATGACGTTCCTTTATCGATCCTTTATTTATCCATTATCCATGCAATTTACGTAAATCGCACGAATTTTTGTCCAAACAAAAATTTATTCACTTGTGAGGAGAAAATAGTTTTTAAAACGTCTAAAACGAATTTGTCTCTCAATTCAGATTTTTGCGAGGACATATCGTTCGATCCAATATGACAAATGAGAATCCTTTTTATCCTTCCAATTAATAAGTGTCGAACATTGAAATACATGCAGTAGTTTTCTACATTCCTGTACTTTCAGACGATCAATCGTACGCGGGACTCTCAATGCCTCGCCCAACAAAAAACACTCAGCAGTTTAAATTATCACAAAAAATAAACGATATTGAATCCGAAATCATCGAGACGACTAAACGTAAGGATAAAAAGATCATCCGTCTTCGTCGTATCGTCTAAGTACTTCTCTGTCAAAAACATCACTGTCGGATAATTGGCTCGATCAGCACCGAGACTGGGGCACCAAATGCATATGTAGGACGGCCGCGGATTCGACCGCGGATTTTCGTCTCCACGGCTCCGGACCCCGTCGTACGGCTCGCGGTCGGACTCGGTTAATTGCCTTGGTCGGCTGATCCGTATATATATATATATATATATATATATACATACATATGGACACATATATACCCGATTCTTTCGCGCATCGTCAGCGGCTGATTATTCTCCTCGGACATCGCGTGCTCGTCAATCGCATCGAGCCGTAGCCGCGGTCTCATTATCGCCCCGCCCGTCCACGTAATGACAAATGTGCGGCTCTCATTGCGACCTCGAGCTCGATTTATCGGGCAACTCGTCGCAACAGGAGAAAACTTCGCCCCGAATTGCGCAACGAGGATGATGATACTGCAGCCGTCGCGGCGGACTTATCGCGCACGTCGTTATCGTCGACGCTCCAGCCGGCGTGGAAATTTTTCAAGGACCCGGGAGTGGTCTAGAAAAGGCCTATGCGAGGATCGCGGCGAACGTTGTGTGGAACGGAGGGACTGGTGTCACTGATGTGCGGCGAACACACGAAGGTCAGTACAGTTTGCGAAGAGCGATTGGCGCACACGGCCTACAAGAGAATTATTCGGAATTTTTGAGTTCTTTCGCTTTTCGAAATGTAAATATTTTTGAAACTGGACGTCAGAAACAAATGCAAGAGAGCAAGTCTTGAAAATATTCATATTTGAAAAAATGTGAATGTAATCGTACAGTCAGTTAAGTTAAATAAGCACGTATTATACGTTATCAATATAAATTAAGTCGAATGGGATCGGAGTTGGGCGTATATAATTGCATCACTAGTTTTCTGTTCAGACTCGGTAAATTTGGCGATGCAGTCGGATTATGCATTGCCGTTAATGGTATATTGATTTTAGTCATTTTGATTGTACAGATTCTACGCGGGTGATTATTGATAAAGATAGTCCGAGTGTCATTGCATAATTACAATTATATTTATTTATGAAGACTATTAAATCGATAAAAATAATTTTTGATTTGTAAAAATACACCAATATATAGTCGTATGAGTTTTCATGTAAATGGTTTCTCAGTTACAATTATTATTACCCAGATAAAAACAACTAATGTGTGTAAACAACTAATGTGTACAAAATAATGTTTGAGTTAGAAAGAAATGTTACATCTAATTCATGGTAAGTAAATTTAATCATTATGATTTCATAATCTGACTATGGTAAAAGCTAATGTAAAAAGGATATCCTATCGATAATCTTTTGTAAAAGGATTTTAACGAGACAAAAATAAAATTAATTTTATTCATTTTGAATCATTGATCCCATTTCAGCTTATTGAAAATCAAAGAAGAAAACTAACTTCGAAAGCTTTATCAAAAAATTGGGAACTGATTCCAAAAATTCTTGACGTTGCCGATTTTTGTATCAGATCGCCAATTATAGATAGCCGTTAAAATTTGTATTTGAATTTTACACGTTGATCTCGTTTTTAGCATGTACTAGGAGCGCCATGCTTTTGCGATTCTCGCCTAACCTCGACATTACGAAATCTGCTCCGTCAGACTCTCTGTTTATTTAGCGAAGTGAGAATACAACAAGACACTCAACCAGAATAGAAGCGCAAATAGATTCCGCTTTTGACGCGGTCATGTATTACTTCGAAATTCTGCGCTGGAAGAAATACGTTTCGTCAGTTGTGAATTCGATATCGACTTTTGCGAACAATCTCAGTTGTCATTCGTAACGACTCTGCTGTTTTTCCCTAAATTTAATCGGAAATGTAGGATGTATACATGTTAAAATATTACTCTAGTACATCGGGAAATTTTTTTCTATTAATTCCAAAATTTCTCTAAAACATTAGCCAAGTATGGTTTTCAAGTAATCGTCGGATTAACGAAAGAATTACCAAGAGTCAAATTAAATCCTAAATCGTTGTTGAATATCAAAACCGTGGAAAACCATGCTTTATATTCTAAAGAACAATCCGGGACAGGAAAGAAAATACGGGGCGCGAATAATTTATTTATCGAAGACACGACGATCGCTCAAAGTCCATTGTGCGAGCGGGAAGTCTTTCGCGCCCCGCGCCCATTTATTGATAAACTCGCCTCGCGAGCTGTCGGAGGCCCTCTGTCTCTTCGCTTTTTCCAAATTCGGAGAATTGCCCGGCTCGTTCCGAAGAGGGCGGCGAAAGAGGGAGCCACGGGAGATGTACTTTAACGAAAGGCTTTTCCGCATTATTAAATTCACGTTTCATGTTTAATGCAAATACGCGGCATTAACGCGGCATCCTAGATACGTTTCAGTCCAACGTTGAAACGCGACGTTTAATTCATTATATCGATGCGTTCGTATTCGCGGACGTCGGGGTCGAAGTGCTTTTAATAAACGTTTTCAGCATTTTCAGCGGATGAAAACGAAACGGGAAGAGAGCGCGAATAACGCATTGTTTCTCTAAAAGCCGTGGGAATTGAATTCCTTCGAAAACTTAATTGCCGCGCAATCGCGCGCCCGTCCTCGAGGATCGAAACAAACGTGCCAGTCCGAAATTTTCATTTAATTCATTCGAAACTACGTTTTAAATAATCTGCGAAAATTAATAAATATTTTTATCGGTCTTACAGTCTTTATAATGTAATATATTAACTAACACAAGATAATATATGATTTAATATAATACATAACTAACATAATATAATATATAACAGTCAGACTGCCCTTGTTTATTATCACCCCCGAAGAATCTGAAATAAAACATATCACTAAAAATATATCAGATAAAAAGTTAAAAAAAATAAAGTAAAATAATAATGAAATAAAGTAAAATACTAATGATAAAAATAATAAAATACATCGTATGTTAGTGAAAGACAACCTGACTGCTCCGTCCACCTTCTTTTCTTCTTTGATTTCTGACGTTACGAACCGCTACGATTCATCCTCAGGTACTAAACTAAAATGAACAAGCCAGCATGCTACTTTCTACACCCCATCGCCGCTCTAAATTTATTGGTATAATATTTATAGAATCCCCATCTTTTTATATGAAATGTAACTTTTATATTCATAAAGAATGATGATAGGTGTTGTCCAATTTATTTGATTCTAACCTGAAATTTACATTATGGGGATTCTTCAAAATATGAATATTTTCAAGAGCATGTCATTTATATCTATTATTAATACCTTGTTCCAAAATATCTACATTTTCGAAATCGATGGACTGTAACAAAACTAAACTATGTTCTTTTAACCCGGATGTACCATTGATGCTTCGCAAGCTATACCGATGCTTATATATCATTTTTTTACGTATCTACCCGTTTGTCCAATGTAATATGTGCCACAGTATTTACAATTTATTTTGTTTACCACTCCTGTTTTCAAAAATTTATCATTCTTATCTTTACAATTATTAAATAGTCTTCTTATATTATATTATTGTTTCTAAAGTAAGCTTGAATATTATGTTTTGTGAAAGTACTTCTAATTCTTTTCCAAATGGTAATACTACAATTTTATTATTTTTCTCCCTCTTTTCCATATTATGTTCTCTAGTATTATTATAAATCTGATCCACTCTCTCTCTCTCTCTCTCTCTCTCTCTCTCTCTCTCTCTCTCTCTCTCTCTCTCTCTCTCTCTTTCTCTCTCTCTCTGGCCTATGAACGACCACGAGTCCTTAAGCTAGAATAAATGAAATTTTAATTGTAATTCTAATTCTCTGCAATCATTTGTCTATAAGGTCTAATGGATAACCACTTTTAATGAATATCTCTTTAACTAATTTTAAATTATCTTTTCTAAAATCTTTGTAGGATAAGTTTATTGCACTGTCGATGACCCCTTTTATAGTACCTATCTTGTTTCCGAATAGATGGTGTGAGTTAAAATTTAATAACCTACCTGACCATGTAGGTTTTCTGTACCAATTTAATTTTACTCTGTTATGACTAACTCTAATAACATTGATGTCCATGTTAATTTTAATCTACAAAAACATCATTTAAATTCATATAAAGTTGATTTCATTGATAAATTCATTTAACATTGGTAAAGTAGCGTCGAAGTAGCTATTGAAATTTTCATAAAATAATATTTCCCGATTAGAATTATGTTCTTGTCATTTTTCAGTTTAAAAAAGTATGTTTGTTAATGCGTATGAATATCAGAATAAAAATACCGATTGCTGAAAGCATAAATATTTTTACCGAACTCCTGTCAACGCTTTGGAAATCTCGTGGAAAATATTTATGCTCCTGTTGTGATCGGTGTTTTTATCACATTTTAATATTTTAGCGGATGGATTAATGATATTTTGATGTATGGAATAAATGTATGACGTATGCAATGAAATAAAGTTGATTATTAAATTAAAATTATTAACGATAATAGTATACTATTTGAACTGGTTCAGTTTTATTTTTGTTTCAATATTTATCTGCGTATAGGGTTTGCACAACACCACCCTCCCACCCATGGGATTTACCAATTGTCACTGAGAACCCCTGAAATCTATCAACAGCTTGGATAGAATAATACTATTAATTTGAAAAACTAATTTTTAATCACTGAAAAGTAAATACTTTCAAGCGTAAATTATATTTTATTATAAATGCATTTAATAAATCATTAATATTTAAAACATCTTTCTTTATGTATACGACTTATTCTTAAATCCTAGTAACAACTAAATTTGGCAATTCATGCAGAATCTACTGGGATTATTTCTCGGAATACGTCAGATATGTTTTTCACGTCTTCTTCACAATTCAGCGTGTTATCTCAGAAAATTGCCTATATTGGGATAGCTTAATTTGACAGCTTGGTATAGACAAGTTTTTTTGTTGTTGCATGGCTTCCTAGCTCTGGTTTTCCATACGCTCGGTGTTCCCGCGATGCGTCCGTTGCGCGCATTGGCGCGCTTCCACATCACCTGTCATCCACGACGCTATATCAGAGCAGTGAGGATGTGCAAAAGACGTTTCCTCCTTTTAAGGAAACCCCTAAAATTTCCAGCGCAGTTCTACGTAATAACTGTCTCCTATACAAATCGAGGATCCGCCATTGGGGTCACGACAATGCAAATACGATCACCGCTATAAAGCAAGAACAAACAACTCTATCCTGTCTCTCTGTCTCTCTCATTCTCCCACCCTGTCACACACGCGAGGCCGTTGATAAAGTCTAATGCAAGGAGGAATGAGGGGGACGGGGCGAACTTAAGAGCCGTCTGCAGTCGTAGAAGAGGCAACGACAACTGCCGCACTTATCACATTGTTCTTAGGGGTGCATCCGTCCTCTTCCTCCCCCCTCACCCTCCCGCGCCTCCTGCACCAACCGCAGCACGAACATTTCGAGCTTATCCTATCTGCCTCTGTCTACCGCGCATGATAAAGTTCCCCCGACCGAGCCGAGAGTACGAGAGGATTCCGCGACGCGTCTCACCTTCTTCCCCCCCCCCTCCGCCCCCCATCATCCCGCACCTTAAAAACTCCTCGCCGCGGAGAAACCCGCGATCCGGGCGACGGCGCGGCGAGTCCATCTTTTTGCGGCTGCCGCAGCAACCGCGGCTCTGCTCGTCCTCGAGCTCCGGGCCTCTTCGCGAGGGCGCATCGTATTCTGTGCCGGCTCGGCCATCCTCCCACCGCGACCGGCTTTTTCGCCGCGTCGCGGGGCAACGCGAGTCCGAAATCGAGGCCGCGATCGCGCGACAATGGCGAATAGTTGGACGCACCGAGTTTCGGGATAATAATCCTGATGCGCGTAAAAATCGCCGAAAGGGAGACGATGTCGGGTGGCCGTTGGGCTTGAAAAGTATGTCCAATGGAAACGGGGGCATGGCACCTTAAGCGTGTCTCTTGGTATTTCCAGTTTTCAGCATAAAAAATCCAATCTAAATATTATTATTATTATTTTTTTTTTAATAAGCCGCGGTTACAAATCATGTTGAATAATGACTTAGAAGACTTTTTCTATTGTGAACGACCCATGAAAGATTTGGTGGTATAGAATGGAGGAGATGCTGCTCGATTAATATCTCAAAAAGATAAGAAAAAGATTTTCATATAAGAGGTATTAGTAATGGATCGCGCGCGTTTTTTTTACCAAATTCGATTTTACTCAGTGACATATACGCATATCCTAACAGCAATAAGGTCATTTTAAGGTTTTTTCTAAAATCTAGATGGCTTTCTCATAAAACGATTCATCCTTTGTCTGAAGAAGAAGCTTTAGTTACGACTGTGACGTTGTCATTCGAATCAAATATCTTGCCTTACAGCATCCACTTGAGATCCGCGATCAGACAGAAGGCAGATCTTGTAAATACGAGAGGCGTGGAGGGTATTCGAATCATAGATCGTTCAATTTCGCCTTCATCAAAGTGAACATTACCCTAATCTTATAAAGTCGATCCGCAAAATTATCCGCGTATTCTAAAATAAAAAAGCGATGACTTTGCCTGCCTACTGCTGTTTCCTGAAATACATAGAATTGGCATATGATGATTTTTAATGAGGAAATTTGCTGGTATAACTTCTCAAAACATTTCTGAGCCCATTTTAAAGCAGTTCTTGATTATACTAAAATCGTTCTGAACCATTGTTTACAAAATTGCCAAAGGAGCGTCACTTAATAAGCTTCAATTCATCTCGACAAATATTCAATCAAATATCTTAAACTTTTTACAAGTATATTATTTCGAAAGTTCATACCACCGAGAACAAAGTGGTATAGCATTTACAGCGCTTTGATATCTAGTTTGATCTGTCGTCTTTGAAAGCAGATGTATTTGACAATCATTTCACTGCCGCTTGAGCAACCTAATAAGATACGTCTGTATCTGATTCTTATATTTTTGTAATAAATATTTCATGCAGAAAAATAGAGAGCAAAGGAAGAGAAGGTCTCGTAGATCCAACCAAAGAGGATGAAACGATGCGAACTTCATGATATATGCACATAGATAGATGCGCATGATTCTGAGAATAAGTTTTGTAAATGTGGATTTACTGGAAGGTCGAAAATTCAAATTATTATAAAAAAACTTCGAACTACTTTGATGCTTAGTAAATATGATAATACAATACTTAAAAAAATATGAAAGTGTAATTAAAAAAAGTCAAAAGATTTCCTAAGACATTATTCAATTAATCATTGTTAAAAAAAAAACAAGAATAATATTATACATGTACCCATTATGATAATACTAGAATAAAATATTATTGATTCATAATTTTTTAGCCCCTCACAACAAGAACAGTTAATTAAAAATTGTAATTGAAACGTTGTGTAAGTTATATAAATAAATTGTATTGTTTTCATTGCAAATAACGAATAAAAAACACAAATTCAGCACTAAATATTCTTACCCAACTAAAAATCATACAATTAAATTCATGAAAAATCACAGACCAATATAATATCGCACGCCTCGCCCAGGATTCCCCGTTGAATCTACCGAATCTACCGCTGCGCCGAATTTCCCCCCCCCCCGTTCCGTCCTATTTAACCTTCGTCGAGCATTTGACGGTTCGTAATTTTATCGGGAAATTAGCCCGCGTTCGATCCCCGCGCAAATCAGCCGCGAGCGCATTAATTTATCGACGCTCACGGCAGAGACGCCCGGCCCGCGCGTCCTCTTCTTCTTTTGCACACCGAGTCGGTGCGCCTGAGAACGACGTCTTTCGGGTGCGGCTAGAAATCTTCCTCTCGCAGCCAAAATCCCCCCCCCCCCACGCCCCTCCCATCTTACCCCCGTCCCCGCGCACCGCGCGTGCAGGAAGATTTAGGAAAAGGAGCCAGCCCCGGATAGAAATACCGACGCCGACGCCGACGCCGACGCGGCGCGCGTCGTACGCCTTCGAAAAATCCCTTCCTACCTTCCTCCGTCCCCGTAACCCCCCCCCCCCCACCCGTCTCCGCGCCCCGATATTCTTAACGCCCGAGAGAGCAACGCGCGCGCGGCACGCGGAGTTCGTCGAATTTGTTAGTCGAAGGAATGTAATTCGTGGAGCTTCTGCCGTCCTCCCCCCATCGCTCGCTCCCCTCCTTCACCCGCCGCCTGTCGCGCGTAAAAAACCCCCGGAGAAGGCTCCTCCGCGATATACGGAGCGCGAGGCAGGTCGCTGATATTTGTCCCAGTGTTAACGCCCCCGCCCCCTCCCCGCACTCCCGTGCCTGGATAAGAAAACAAGCCTTGTAGCAGCGCTCGTTGCGTAGAAATGCGAGCTGGAAGAGGGGGGGGGGCGGCGGGCGGAGATCGAGAAAAAGAGCGACGACAGCTACGTGTCGTGCGAACGTAAATTCTCGGCCGTTCGCGAGCAACGGCTTTTATTTCCGACCGAGTTGACGGCGAGCACGTGGACGGCCTAACCGATACGGGGAAGTCGCAACGAGATAGAGAGAGAGAGAGAGAGAGAGAGAGAGAGAGAGCGAGCGGTTTGTTTACCAGCCCGGCCCGCGGCATCGTATACGGACGAGGAGATCGTCGTCCCGCCAGTCTGATTGAGAGCGAGGGATAGGGTTTCGATCGAGCCTTTACCTGGCGCGATCATGCCGCGCGACTGTCTGTTACTGCCTGCCGCTGCTGCTGCTGCTGCTGCAGCTCGGCTGTGGCGCCGCGGCCGCGCGGGGAAGCGACGGGGACGCTGGACTCTCGGTGGTCAGAAGCAGGAGGGAGGGTCTCGTGCATCTTCCCTTGGTTTATCCGTTTGGGGGCACTTTCAAGGTAAGATCCGGTGACGATTTCGGTATATGTGTGATCATGAAAATCGCGGTCGCGGGCGACGACGAACCTTTTTTTTGTTGAGAGCCACTGTAGGAGAGCAATAGTAGATAAAACAGAGATTACTTGCTTATAATAGGACAAGAGACAAAAAAATTTTTTAACTATATTTGAAGTTTTTCGTAGAACGTTTGAAAGTAATTTTGATCAACGCACTGTAAAAATCGATAATGAAGGTATAAATCTTGCCATTTCAATTATGAAACTTTTATAGTAGAATATAATAGCAAAAAGATATATTTAAACAAATAGATTTTTTTTATAGACGAATTTTCGTAGTCGAAGCATGGAAATTGGGACAAGTATAGCCTGTTCATTATTTATCTTATGCATTGCACGATCCGCGACCTTACCAACATAATTGAGGAGAACAAAATATAAAATCACGATATCGAAATAGTTTTATCTCATTAATAGTATTGTCATCGCGCCGAGTTGACTGAGATAACTTTTGCACAAGCTGAGCTGTCGATGGGTAGTTCTGAACAGCAACTGCTCTTAATGATTTCACGTAGATTAACTAGGAAGATTAACTAGGAAGGGGGTAAGAATATATCAATTGCTAGACTTATCAGAATTCAGACGGTGGATTAGCTACCGCACTGTTCCCTGGCTGATGTGCTTACCCCGCATAAAATTTAGGTTAAGGGCCGTTCATTATAATGTGAAGGGAAGATGTACTTCCGAAATGTTAATTACATTATCGCTTATATATACATTTCTCTCTCTCTCTCTCTCTCTCTCTCTCTCTCTCCGTCTCTCTTTCAATCTCACTCTCTTTTTCTCTCTATCTACAAACAAAAAGTAGGTTTACATAATTTATATATATATATATATATATATATATATATATATATATATATATGTATATATATATATTTATATCGTGTTCATAGCACTAAAACAAACCCAAACAGAAGGGAATGCAGCAAATTTATTCTTTGCCTACAAAAATCTTTCAAAAATCACACTCAGACATTTTCATTTCTTATATACAAATTAATTTCTTTCTGAAATTACTGTAACTATTATTTTAATATTTATCCGGACTACCCAGACGAATCTGACCGTAGATGTAAAAAAGATAAGTAAATACTTCAACTTATACTCGGTAAAGGTGGCGAAATCCACGAAGGGACTGTCGGACGCGACAATTCATGCCGGTCTTTAATGGTAAAAATGGTAAATAAAACCTCTCCCCCGTTAAATTAGTTCTTATTTTAATTCTTATTAAAATAAGAATGATGCAACCACGTCGTGGACACCTTTTTGTCGCAATCTTTTTACCCCCTCCCCACCCCTCCTCGCTTCGACAGATGTATACATGTATCATATAAATATATCCATTAGACAACCTTGTTCTTCTTAATCCTTTTCGGATTTCCGCGAGTCGAACGCGGGCTCTCGTATTGAATTTTCGCATGAATGAGGCGGTGTAAGACGCGGACAGGGACAGTGCGAGCGGGTAATCAGGCGGTGGAAAAGCAGCGGGTCAGTGAAGGAGCTCGAAAGAACGCGACGACGGGTATACGCCAGCTGCGAGAAAAACTTGGCCCCGCGCGTCGTCGCCCGTCCGACCCGTTCGACCCAAACGAGCTAAGCGCCCGACGCCGCGCCGGCGACATCGCAGATGCTGTTCGGCTGCGCCCTGCCAGTCGCCCTGCCGGGCCGTACCCTCGTCCACGCCCAGAACTTCCAGATACAGTTCCAGCTGCCGCAGAACGCCAGCGTCCTCGGGGAGCTGCTCGCCTCGCCGCGACTGCGACTGAGACGGCGGCGCCGGCGCGACGTCGGCCCGGAGCGCACGATCCTCTATCGGGCGGTCGAGAGGGAGCTGGACAGGTGAGTCGACTGGGTGCAAAATCGCTCGACGCGATCGGAAAAAAAAAAATAATTTCTCCTTCGCCACAAGTGACTGAGTATCTAGTGATTTAGCTGGAAATCTATTAAGGATCGATATAAATGAAAAGCGTGCATCGGTGCTTCAGAGGCTCTACGCTCGAATGCAATGAACAGATTGCAAGGATAAAAATATCCTCGAGAAATTTGAAAATACCATAATGTAATGATCGCTTTGAACTAACTTGTTCAAAATATATTTGTCAAGATTGTTGATAATATTAAGACTTCTACTGATGGTTAATCTTTTTTTAACTATTACTGAGATCTACATATTATATGCAATTTTTGCTAACACTATCCAGACCTAGAGGAGTTTCATTTTTTTTTTTTTTGATTTTCAAAAAGTTCAATAAATAAAGCTGCATTTTTTTATGAAATTACTCATAATATACCGATTTTTATTCATTGCAGAGGTTTGTAACATGTTTGCATATAATATTCCTCAATAGGATTAAAATAAATTTTAGATTAAACGGTGAAAAGATCTGAATTTTATTTTTATTACAATTACAGCTCTTTTTAAATTTTAAAGATAGCTCAGGCCACCTATAGACTGTCAATTTATCCGATTCCTATGTATATCGTTCTCTATATATATATATATATATATATATATATATATATTATGTGTGTGTGTGTTGTGTGGTGTGTGTGTAGAACTATATATATATATATATATATATATTATATATATATATAATATACAGAACAGTTTAAGAATAATTTATTAATTCTCATTTTATATTTTGGCCATCCAAACATGTACCGTTATTCTTAACCACTTCAAAATGTCATCTTCTGGATAGTTCTACCGTCTGAAAAATTTATACCGATAGAAAGCCCGGCCAAGACTGTGTCTGGTCTACGTGCGCTTCTGCTCGCGCGAACGATTTGCCCGACGAGCTTATGTCAAAGGATCGTGGGCGATTCGTAGAAAAATCCGGCGGATCGATCTTGGTCGGGCCGAATCCGGGCCGGCTTTAAAAAATTCGAGCATCCAAAAGGGGAAAGAGGAAAAAAAAGAGAGACTCAACCGACCATTTTATGACTTTTTTTTTTTTTTTTTTTTTTTTTTTCGTCGACTTAGGCAAGGCGTCCCCGGGCAGGCAGTGCATAAAGAGGAGCCTGTGCGAGGCCGCGGAGACGCCGCTGAAGGAGAACGGTCTCGTGGGCGAGATCTTGCACGTGCTGCTCACGTAAGTTCGATCGCGTAGAGGCGATTTTTTTCCCGACTATCCCTCCGCCCCTACCCCTCTTGCTCCACCCTCTTTGGAACGAAGAGGTAAGTGTCTCGGTCTTCTCGAACGTACGCCCCAAGCCGAGGAAGGGCGGGGGGGGTGCTTTTTTGGCGAAATCCACAGTCTGGACGTGGAAATTTGCGTTTTTACGAGAGTCTTCGGGCGAGAAGCCGCTTACGTATGGGGCGGTCTGCCGTAAAGCGGCGAAACGTCGCTCATTATTCGCTCCTTCGGAAATTTTGACGAAGCCTCTTTTCTTGCCGGTATTTTTCTCACACTTCCGTATCGGTTTAATCGGCGAATAATGTGAAAGCAACGAATATCGGCACTCCTTTAATTTGCTTACCGTTATTAAATATTTTTATTATGTGCCTTGATTTTCTTTTCTCTCGATTTATACACTGATATTTTATTTACAAGTCCCTAAGTAAAGATCTTCCTTCTGCTTTTCAAAGTAATAATCTCTTTCGTTACATTTTCTAAGTGCAAGTTTACTATCTTGCTGCCAGGATATTATAGAATACTAAAGTTAAAATAGGGGCTTTCTGTATACTAAAGGGTAGAAGCTTAAATAACCTCGGCTGCGTTAAAATTTATAAATATTTTATGGCTGAAATTTTTTATGAGGCATATAGCAAAGATTAATTGAAAATTTTACTTTCTCTAATAATTTTGTTTTTTTCAGAAAATCTAGTCACACTTACTTGGATCACAGATGGGATCAGAACTTTAATTAATGTGGGAAGTCGCTGGAATGAAATTGCAAATTCGTTCGTTAAACTAATTAATAAAACTGACTGACTAATAATTAAATTAATCGTAATCGGCTATTGCATTAGATAATATTTTACAAGCTTTGCATATATATATATATATATATATATATATATATATATATATTCAGTCGGGATAAGATTAAATCGAATCAAAAATCGCTCGGCAAATCCATCATTCGCCGTCCAATTTGTGCACTAATTATTATATTTACCATTGCGACTCACCCTCCCCCCTCTTTCGTCAATCAGTCACCGTATCAGTCTCGTATTAACGCTCGACGATCCCCGCTTAAGCCGATCCAAGATCCCCGAACGCACGCGCCCACGATTCTGATCGATTGAAATATTTTCCCCGTGTACGAGGACGCCTATCGCACGCGCACCCCCTCCTCCGCTCATCACGGAATTCCCGAAAAAAATCCCATAGGGGCGGCGTATCGAGAAAAAATCATCCCCGGATTAAGACAGAGCGAGATTCTACGAGACGAAGTAGTTTCCCACTCTCTCCCTCGACCACTCCTTCAATATTATCACCCCCCCCCCAGTTTTATTTATCGTTGACCACAACCATATTTTTTTCTCACCGCCCGTGCGACCTCCCCCCCTCTCTCTCACTCTCTCTCTCTCCCTCTTCCTCCGCCTTTCTCTCAGCATGGCGAATAATTCATCTGAACCGAGGAGGTAGATTTTTTCCCTTCCTTTTACTTATTTTTCTTTATTACAGGCCCGACTACGGAGACGACTCGCCGCCGGAGGTGGACGAGGTCGACGAGGATTACCGAAGGGCCGCGGCCACTGGCCGACGAGCCGAGGAGGACTGCGCCAGGCTCTACCCGGGCTGCCCTCGAGGATTCGGGATCCTGGATCGTATTTCCGAGCTGCTCCTCGATCACGATTAAACGTCCCATCGACGGAACGGGGCATCGATCACCGTCCCGCCTCCTCGCCCCCTCGACCCATCTCGTAGGGCGAAACGCGACGCATACGCACACGGATACACACGCGCGCGCGCGCACTGGATCTCAACTTTCGCCTCGCTTACGCGTCCTCTCGGGGCGCGACAGGTCGCCTAACAAATTTCTGTAAGGGCGGGGATAGGCAGTGCGCGCCGGGAGAAGCGGTGGCGGCGGGGCGGTTCGCTCGTTCACGAGCTCACGACGACGATCTGATTAATTAAAGAGGCAGCGCGCGAGCGAGAACCCGATGAGGGGGTTCGTTAAGAATAAAAAAGAAGAAAAGGAGAAAGCATACGGAAGGGGTGGTGGATGACGGTTTTCCCAAGGATCTAAGGAACTGCGTTATTATATAAGCGTTCAGGGAGATTTGCGGAAGTGACACGGTGATCGGAGGAGCGATCGGATTACATGTAGATCAAGATGACGCAAAGCGGGGCTTTTCGAGAAAAAAAAATGAAGCATTCAATACGTTGTTTTTTTCTTCTTACTTTTGGAGAACAACGAAAATTAAAGGATTTACCACGAAAACACGTACTGGAAAGATAAATAACGATTCACGAGCCGGGAATGAATCTTAAATTTTAACGAAAGACGAACCTAAAAGCTATAGGGAAAGTATAAGTATCTCATAGTCGATAGATCATGTTAATAACGAACATAATTGATGCTGATTATCGAAAAATTTATTCTCGATACGGTATTGTAGGGAAAAGTTACTTTATTACTGGAAAGCAAAAATGTGGAAAAACGTCTGAGCGCATCCTCCTCTATATTAATAAAGATTGAATCGTTCCCCCCCTCAGGCGGTGAAAATTTATCGCGGACAGCTGTTGAGCCCAAATGGTCGGCGTGGCTCTCGGATATCTACTTTTATCGTTTCGCCTGATTCGTGATATACCCGGAATCCTAATCCACAAACGCCGTTATCATTTCTACTTTAATACGCATGTTTCTCAGTATAAATTTCCAAACCGCATACGTTTGGTAAAGCAAACTTGATTTGCAAGATCACCGAATACGACTCGTTGTATTAGAAATACATATCATTTTTAAATTGTTTAATTTCAATTATTTATCCTAATGGTATATAATCAGTGCGTAATTCATTTGGTGCGCGAGGTCGGTGAGTAAAATATAATTTGCAACTAAGCATTAAACAGTTAATATTAAATATAAAGATATATTGTAGATATTCGTTTTACTTACCTGCAATTTTTACAAATATATCAGTAATAAAAGATATTTGAATTAAATGTTCTAATTATTTCATTTTATATTGTGATTTTATTCACCATGAAGAAGCATAGAAATGGTTTAAGAATACGAAATAAGTATAAAATATTTACATATATGTATAAATGTATAGATCACGTTGATTTCTTGTAAAATTTCAATTCATAAATAAAATAATAAAGTTACAAGGGAAAGATTTTTAGTTTTCTGACATGTTCATTTCCCCTGGTATATTAAATTAATAAATATTTTTATCGGTTTTACAATCTTCGCTACATTAATAGACTATAGTAATATAATAATCTAGTTATCGTTTAAGATGGTGGGGGCAGTCAGAGGGTGATTATAAACAAGGATAGTATGAAGACTGTAAGACCCGTATAAATATTCATTAATATCGTTCAGAACAGTCGACATAAGTACAATTTAAAATCTCCAGCGTATGTTGAAAAACATTATTGTATGAATTATTATTTGTCGCTTTATTTAAAAACTGTTGCTTTTTTCATTCATTTAATACATTATCCTTACAACTTCAAAAGTCGGTAACAAATTAATACATTCTTAAACTTTTTTTTGATAATAAAGTATGCATATATGCCATAACGTAATCGTAAAATCGAGACTTTCGAATCGAGAATGATAGTTCAGTAATTACGAACCTCCAGCCTTATTGATAAAAGACTCTAAAATACATCTGAAATATCTTTTCCAAGAAAATATTTTTTCATTTTTTACAGGAATACTTCAGACGTATTTATTACCAATATCGATATGCTTTCTGCAAAAAAAAAAAGTCAGAAAAATATTTTAGCCAAATCTGTTTAAACATTACAAACTATTTATGCAAAGCACTCTATATTACTAAATAAACTTAATAGAAAGATAACAAATTTCGTCTTTTAGAAGTTATTCACAAAAATGTAAAATAATTTCAAACTCATTTTAAAGTGTTGCTCTATCAAGGATTCCTATATTAATAGGGTTGTAATTAATGTTGTTGTAATTCTCTGCAGTAACATATAATGATCAAGCGATGCGACAGCTATAAAGATATTTTATACATGATACATATTTTGAAATATGTTGTTCGAAATTATTTAAAAATCTATTAATATATATATTATGACGTTATCTTCAACGTTATTTTTAACGTATGAAAAATTAGCATTTCTAACATTCTTTCAAATGTCTTTCTGGAAATTTTCTAATAACTTTCATTGGCATATGATAACATAATATTAATTATTCAAAATTAATAATTCCAAATAACAAGTAATAGTCTACATTAATAATTCTAAAAAACAACTTATAATGAAAGTATTTTCCAAATTGATTGAAATACTTTGGCCAACATTGCCTTCGATTTCGTTAAAATACTTTATTGATGTTCGAATAATATATTCACGAACTACTTTAAAGCTCTATTGAATTACATCTAATCTTTCGAAATAGGTTGCGCCGTCAGGGATGTTCCTGACGGAGCAGCGCTGTTACACGCTCTGGGAGGTGGGAGGCATGTGGGGCGCGCCCCGCTTCATTTTTACCTCTCGCTCCACTCCCCCCCCCGCAGCCGACGCCGACGAGATCCAAGAAGCGCGCGGGTGCGTAAACACAGCCGAACTGTGCCGCACTCGTTAGCGGGCCCGATAACCCGGGCTCTAATTAACGAGCACACGGCGCGCAAGTTCCTCGGGCGGGGAAGGGGGGGGGAGGGATAAAAGTGTTTGTTCGGCGCGGCGACTGCGGCGGTGGCGGCTGTGGGAGGGATGGGGCCAAGTCACCGAGAAATGAAAGGATCGAACGGCCCCGCGAGTCTCTCGCGGCAATTAGCGGCTGATCCCGCGCCGTCGCGGTCGCGGGTGTCGAAAAACCGCGGCTGCCGTCCTCCAGCGCGAGTACCTTAACGCGAATGCGTAAACGCACGCGTGCATGGGTATTTATTCGAGGATGGGGGGGCGAGGGGAGGAAGAATTCGGCCCAGCGGCGGTATCGCCCTGTTGAGGAAGGAGGATGGTACACGTCGTCGGGGGAGACAAAGAGATGGGGATAGAGTGCGGGAGGGAGAGAGAGAGAGAGAGAGAGAGAGAGAGAGAGAGAGAGGAGGATATAAACGCAGCAACGGAATGAAGAGAGTCACATTGTTTTGGAAAGCTCGCCGAGGAACAAAGAGCCGCGTATAGAAGATCTGGTAGCTGGAGAGAATAGAGAGAGAGAGAGAAAGGAAAAAAAGTCATCCCCCACGAGCCAATTTCTTTGGAGTAGCGAAGGTAGGGGGGGTAAATCCTGACGTCTCATTGTTTCGCCCCTTGCTCCTTAAGCGCGACTGACTTCTTTGCGTCTCTCGCGTACATTTGAGCGCGGTTCCAGCCGACTGCCACGGGGCGCAGGGGGCGGGGGGGGGTGCGCGCGGTAGCAGGGAGGCCTGGCAGGGCTGCTCGCTCCACGCCGATTACATCTGCGGGTTGCGCCGCTTTTATTGACCGCGCGTCACCTCGGGCGACTTTTTGCTCTTTTCTCCCCACCACCAACCAACCACCCCCCCTCCCTCGCCCCATCGCAGCCTCGTCATTATCTCGCTTATTCCCCCGCGCGGCGCGCTCGACCCCGTTCCCGACACCGAGGGGGTTAATTATCGCGGAAAACGCCAGGGCCCGTACTACCCCGCGTTTATCGGCATCTGGCCGGCCGCTCGCTATTTCGTCGCTTCCGTGGCCCGACGGTCGGAGAAAGTTGGTTGTGTACTTAAAACAAAAAAAAAAAAAAAGGAAGACAGGAACGATCGAGAACGTTCAGGGGAACTGCCCCCATTCGAAGAGTTGGCCGAGGGCGACAGTGAACAATGGAGCTTGAATATTACTCGAGGCCAAAGGAATACAATACGGCATAGTTTGATAATTTTTTTCCAAATAACCAATCGACATATCGTCAACTATATTTATCATCATCACATCTTCAAAGATTCATCATTGTCTATTCAAAAATAATTCAACGAATATATCGAAATTTGGTAAGATGGCTTTTATTTTTAAACTTATTCGAGAGCTGTCGAAACAAGCCAATCATCCACTTTCCAAAGTTGATCCCGAATTACCCAAAGGCGATGTGGAATTTTTTTATAGCCCATTAACGAATTGTAAGATTAAATTGTAACATAAAATTTTTTAAATCAAATATCAGAACTTATCGGTAGAAATTTATTTCGTCGAATATGATAAAAATGTAAAAGAAATAACACATATGTGGACACGATTTCAGATTTTTTCTCTTATACGTGTTTATTTTATAAGAGGCTTTCACTAACAAACTATTAGCTTTCTCAACAAAAAAAATGTTATTTACAAAAACTCTTTAGGATCCATGATTTGACATCATAGAACTTTTGCAGAATTTTAATTTTCTCAAATTTTCAAAGGAAGTTTAAACGTTTATCATATCCTATTTTTCATGAATTTAGCAGAATTCAGATCTAACGACTATTATATTTTAAAAATATATTAAAAAATATCTAATTTTTTTGGGCGTTTTTTTCTGCTATACGCCACAACAACAGAGTCCTTTTTCGCCATGTGGTTTTTTAAAGTATACATATATGGCAACTAATATACCTTTTATGCACTTTTGCTAATGTCGCAAAATTGGCCTTTTCGGTGTACATTTGAAAAAAAACACAGCTCAACAGATTTTTAATATTTTTTTACGTGAAATACTTAATGTCCATTGCTCAAACGTTTTCGAGAATTGATTTTACGGAATATAGTGATGGTTGATTGTTAAAGAATTATTTTCCGCACATTTGCGTCGTGGTCCAAGCTCTATGCTTATTTAAAACTTGATTCCATAGCCTTAATACACTGGATTACCAATTCTTAGATGTACTCTCCCACCGATTCGCAAACACTGGTTATCTCACGTTCTCCCGTTGTCAATCCCGTGCACGAATTAAAAAAAAAAAAAAATGCGCTTTAACGAACAAGCTCGCGATAATCCCCTCGCCCCCTGGCGAACGACGCGCCCGATAAATTAGCCGGAATCTCCCTCCTTCTCACCGCCCCTCCCCCCACTCTAAAGTCGCGGTCGAAATCGCGGGAAAAAGCCCCCACGGGTAAACGAGAATTGGCGACGCGGGGCAGTAGGGGGGAGGAGGAGGAGGCGGGTTGGAGGTCAACCCAAAGCTAGCGGGAATTAATTGGCCAATCAGCTCGGCCGCCACGGCCATTGTACAGGCGGCGAACGCGTCCTCGTTAATTATAAGTCGCGTAGGGAGGGGGGGGAGGGGCGATCTGGTTATACCCGCGCTGGGGCGTCGCGTCATAAGTCGCGCGTCTCTCTGGCCCCAGGCGCGGCGCGGTCGCCCCGGCTATCGGTCGCATTAATCGGGCGGGCGACCGATAGCGGCGACTCCGCCAGATTTCTATACTAATTTCAGCGACCACCCAGCCCCTCGCGCGCCCCGTCCCGAAAACTATAATCCGAGAAATTCGCCGGCGAATCGGAATCGAATTTACCTTTCTTATCTCTATCCTCTCTCTCTCTCTCTCTCTCCTTATCTAACTCGCAGGCTCTCTTCCGTTCCCTACCCCCCCTCCCACGGAGTCGTGGGGCGGCGACACGATAGCGACACTTGGCGGGAAGATGTCGACCGGAGGAGGTGGCCTGGAGTTGGCGCTGCTGCTGCTGCTGCTCCTGCCGTCGCTGGATCGCTGCGGCGGCCCGGACGGGACCGCAGCTGGCGTCGCGCGGCGCAAGCGATTCGTCGCGTTTCGAAAGGGCAGCACGTTTTTCGTGAGTAATATACAGTTCGACCGACTTCCCCGCCCACTCACTCTGTCACAGACACTCTCTCTCTTTCTCTCTCTCTCTCTCTCTCTCTCTCACTCCCACTAACCTCGTAGCAGCTGTAGCGCTACTCGCCGAGTCGTATCCCCGAGCCCTCGGCGCAGCACGTGCGTCGCGCGCTCGCTATCTTTTTCCCGACGCCCCGACACTTTTTGCGGGCACTTTGGCGGAGGAGGGGGCTGCAGAAACGAGGAAACTTTTTCGCACCCTCCTCTATTGGAGTTTGTTTTTTTGTTTTTTTGTTTTTTTTTTTTCGTGAGCAATCCCGAGGGCACGAGGCGCGCGTGGACGGCGAGCGTCGTGTCCTTTTTTTCATCGTCTCCGCTCTCGTTTAATTCGCTTTTTATATTCACGCTCGCCAGCTTGCACGCCGTATATATTAAAACGAAAAGAGAGAGAGAGAGAGAGAGAGAGAGAGAGAGAGAGAGAAGTAGGACCGCCGTAATTGTTGAGCTCGACCGCGGCGCTCATTTCAGTAATAATATACGATAGATCGAAGCAAGCGAACTAACATTCTCGCCGGTTTGACGGATGCTGATGAGCTTTATTGCTACGATACGTTCATACAAATACAGTCGCACTTTGTAAGCCGTTAGAAGCGCTCGAGCTCCTGCGAATGCTCGATAAGAGATCTGTTCGCGCTCAATTTTGCCCCCCTTCAACGGGCATGGGCGCGAATTAATGCCTCGCGTAATAAATTTTATTGGCTTCTTCGTGCGGGCGTTTTATAGAAAACCGATCGGGACGTTAGGGGCAACGCCCCGCGCTGACAGTGGGATATAGGACACGTACTTTGACCTTTTCTAAAACGGGGATAAAATGGTATTCAACAAAAAAAAAAAAAAAGAAAAAAAAATTGAAACTCAAACCATAATGTCGAGGAGAAATTTCTATTATCGGGTAAATATTTTCCTGAGTTCAAAAAAATATATATATTCACGACCGCTAAGACGACGTCGTTGGCTGTGAATGAAGTCTTCTCGCGTAGAGTAAATAATCTCTTCATTTGAGAAAATAGTTTCGTCATTTATGAAGATTATTTACATAGTGACGGAGAGAACGAATATATATTTTCTTAGCGTTATGACGTAGATGTTTATTGACATCTGATGGGTGAAATTCGTCTAATACTTTGTAGCTACTGTTTTTTTGTTGCAATTTTTGTGCAATTTTCTTTAAAATAACAACAAATTATTGATCATTTAGCGTTTCATTGTTAATATATAACAATCATGAAGAATGCAGAGTCTTGCAGGCAGTAGAATGACGATAACGAAAACTTCAAAAAAATTTTCCCATTACGTTTCTCGTTTAATTGTATCACATTTTCCGTTTAAACTTGTACATGGATGTATTTTCGTTATCATTTCCGATATTCCAATCCATAACAAATGAAGTTAGGTTAACTAATTAATCATCAGTTCATACTCCTTACATTTACGTCTACATTGCTTGCTCAAACCACGTCTCCTGCATACGTGCGCCTGTTAATACTTACACGATTTCCATGCTTGCTCATCGGATAGAAGTTAGCGAGAGTCTGCGGTTGCCGTTCGTAACCGACTAATTATTCGCGATGCAACTTTTAATTAACGTATAAGTATATAAAATTTGCGTATATTGGCATTGTATTAATTAAATGACCATTTATTGTTAACTCATTATTCGACGTAGAGGGATCGAGAACTTAAAGTGACCCGACACGTTGGCACTAAATTAGACTGAATTTCTTTTGATTTGAAAACAAACAGCTCAGATAGTAAATTAACATTTATTTAAATTAATATTATATTATATAATTCGATCAATCATTAAAAGAAAATTATTTAATAAAACAATGGATTTAATTGAAGACTAATAAATTATTATGCATTTAGAACGAACTATTTGAAATTTAAATTAATTTTATTCCCGTTACTCCTATAAAATACAATGTATGCCTACTTAAATTTTATATTTGTAATACAAACTTTCTCTACGATTCTTATTAGCCGAGTGAATGTCATTTAAATATGGATTTTTTACATTTTGACGATCGAACTAATACAAAACCAATCACGTAATAAGTCAACGGTACACATTCCAAAGTCTATTTTAAATTTTTCTTAAAATATACCATGTTCTTAATTTGGTAATGGGTTCTACGTACAGCAGCTCAGATGCTTGAATACGTTGATCATTCAGTTCGTACATTGCAGTTCTTTTACAGTTCGCTCTAAATTTTATAACAAATTTTATAGTTACAATATTTTTTACGAAATTTTGATATTAAAAGAAGTATATAGAAGTATATTTTATATAAATAAAACTGAAAGTATAAATATCAAAATATAAAAACTTATGAATAATTATATAATACATTAGGTGTTATGTAATAATTATGTAAGTAAATGTTGTTAGATATCATTTTAACGACACCATATTTATAATTGAGAAGGGATTTTGAGAAGAAGAATTTATAATTAAATCTTTCCTTCTTATTCTTCATATTTTAAAGAATTCATTATTTTTAAGGACTTTTTTTTAAACTCATTTTAGTTTATAAACTTATATTTAGAGAACACACAAACACGATATTGTTGATTTTTGAAAATTTTTCAAGCGAATCCGTAGAAGTTTAATTATTTGAGTATGCAATAATTAGAATTTTTTAAATATTATTGAAAACTATCTGTATAGGAGTAGCAATGATATTGTCGTAGTTTTTACGATTAAACTTTGTGTCTACTGCTACTAGTATAAAGCTTTAATGGTGGATAATCCATGCAAGAGCACGCGTGTAAATGCGAATAATTCCAGTACGTTGGGTATCTGAATAAAGTCGATAATTGACGGGACAGACGTAGTAATAAAATATTGAATTTCAGAAAGTCGTTGCTTCGGACACGTTTTAACGAAACATACGTACTGGATCGCGAGGCCGAACGTTTAAGATTAATTCGCGACATTCGCACTGTAATATCGGGCCGGGACAACGCAGAGATGAGTCCGGCTTTGCATGTCGCGATGCGAGGATCCGATCAGCCATGGCCATAACCTCGCGAGCTCGATAGTGGCAGATCTCCGCTCTCTCTCTCTCTCTCTCTCTCTCTCTCCCTCTACCCAACCCCCTCGGCTTGAACGCCCCGGGGCCACCGAGGCACGGCTAAGCATATTCTAGAATATATAAAGCGACCGGTTTACTGCGCTTAGCATCCAGCCTGCCCGCTCTCCTTGCCTCTCCACTCCGCCCTCTCGCGCAAGATGCATGTAAGAAACAGAAGTGGCGGGAGCGCGGTGGGGGGGAGGGCGGGGGTAGTGGGTAGCCCAAAGGGATGGTCGACTTGACAAATGGCTTGCCAGATCCAGCGTTTCTTCGGCTATACGTTTACAAAGGGAGCGAAGGGTTGGTTTGGGGCGGGGGAGGAAGGGAGGGGGGTGGCGGGGGCGTTCTGGACGTGGACGGAGGGCCAGAGCGGTGCAGATTTACAGGCGGACAGAGGGGGGGGGGCGTGTATAAGAACCGCGGGAGACTCGCGTCTTTGAGAGCGCGCGCTCGATTCCGAAATACTCCGTCACCCTTTTGCGCGCCGAGCGCTCGTGCATTATACTTTATCGCGCGCGCGCGTGTCTCTCGCGTGCCACGTCGTTCGCGAATGGAAAATCGTGGATCTGTCTGTATACGCGTAGGTGTGTATGTATAGATAAATTTTTTTTAATCTCCTCTGTCTCCACCTCCGTCAACAGTACAGGTTGAACTACAAAGTTAACGCGCTGCCCAGCACGCCGATGTTCGCCCAGGCGAGCGGCTTCAAGGTCGCATGGGAGCTGCCGACCGGTGGCGGCGGCGGCGGCGGCCACTGGCGACGACCCGGCCGCGCCCTCGGCCCGCGCGAGCTCCAGGACGGCGCGAGGCTCGCCTTCGAGAGGTAATGTGTCTATCATTTTTTGACGTATAATATTTTTGTCTCTTTCTCCCCCCCCCCCCACCCCAGCCCTTCCTCTCGTCCACTTCCTCTCAGTCTCTTACTCAGTAGCTGTGCTTGATGCCTCCCATGAGATTAGCAACAGACTTAAAGTGCTGGAAAATTCCTGTGCTCCGTATGCAAGGGGTCTTGGGCGTGATGAGCATGCTATTTCCATTTGGAATGTCTTTCTTGTTCAGAATGGATTGTTTGCTCGTACATAGGACGCGATTCTATTTCACGGGTATAATATCCTAAAAAAGCACGCATATATATATATATATATATATATATATATATATATATATATATATGTATTCAGCATGTCTCTTCGTTAAAATTGTGTCCAGGGAATTCTCTCGATTAAACCTATTTGACCGCTCAGATGGGAGGACGACTGTTCCAAATTCAAGATTCCGAGCATTGAAATGACAGTCTCTCCGTAAGAATTCGTAATCAGCCGTCTTTCCGTCATAAATCGGTCAAGAATGAGTGGGCGGCTCCATATACGTTTTATGTAAGGATGTATTCATTTGGCTAAATGGTTCGAAGTACTTGTATCTGAGAAGTGAGTTGATTTATTTATTTATTTTATCTCATTGACTGACAGATGTGCGAATGTGCTCTGTTATATTTCCATGTTTAGTTTATATTTATTCCATGTTGTAATTTAATTATTATGCTATTCGATGCTCTACTATATTATAATTATTTGCGCTATTGACAGGCCTGACTTACTGCTTAGTCGCATATATTATTTATGTTGCACATTATTTAATACACATATCTCATATATGGACAAAATATCTCAGATAGTATGATGAAATAGTTTTTAAAACAATTGCTATACGATTGCTATATATTTATCTTTCGACTTCAAATTATAGTAAGTTTCTAATTGGGCTTTGCTGTAATATCCCAAAGTATTTGGCGATCACTCTCAGTTGGATCAGTTACACCCGGAGCAAATATTTGAAAACTATCAAAAATGACTAGGTCACCTGTTTTTCTAGTTTAACTTCGCCTTGTTTCTCATTAATTTGAATTGAATACTTTATTCAATGGTAATTGTTTAATCCTTGTCGACAATAACGATATCTGATTACTTTTGGACAAAGTATGTGATAATTTTCCATGAATATTATTATATTACATAAGCTCGTAATTTATTACATTTATAATTTATCGAAGTTAGGAAAATCTTTTATATAAACAAATTTAATTGATGATAATTAATTTGCGTAAAATACATAAAGAATTTTTTTTAGATAATATGTTTAAATACTTGAATATATTACGTTGAACGTTTAATTGAGCACTAATTTTCGCTGCGTAAACAACATTACTTTTAAGTGGTTTCCTGCACAGTGCTGCGCACTGTAATGGATTTAATTTTATTGCTCATTATCTGACTTAGTCCATCCGACAAGTCGCGAATATACTGAGATTACTTACGGATCGAGTCGTTATGTTAACGCTGTAATTCTCGCAAAAGAATCGGCCAGAAGAATCTTTCTTTTTGTCGAAGCTCGAAGTTTCAACTGTAAAAAATTAAACGCCTCTTTTAAATTTTCCTTTCTTTATGAAAATAGAATGCGCGACTTTAAAATTTTATTCCACTCCATGTGGTACACCAACATTTGTGAAATATCTAATTGAATCGATGATCTTCAAGTTGAAGATCTCAGATTGTTTGGATGAATTAAGAAAACAATCAATTCGTACAGATCAGACTTGGAGCTTGTTTTAAAGAGAACTTACGTTCCTTTTTTGAGTTAGTTATCGTAGAACAGCTAAATTTGTATAGATATACTCAACTTAGTGGGATATGAGTAGATAAGTTGTTTTTTTTTTTACTTTTCTGACGATCACTTTATTTGCGAGTAGTTGTAGACACTAGCAATCCTTAAATTCTACGGGGGTGCTGATTAATAGGGCAAGTCAAACTGCCATAATATTTGATAGCTTCAATCGAACCGACACCGTACGTTCCGTCAACGATTTAAATAACTACTTTCTTTAACGGCTAGAATCCACCCCCTATCCGCTTATAATTTACATAATTTTTGTAAAAGCCTTGACGGAACAGTGCCCTCTCTCTCTCTCTCTCTCTCTCTCTCTCTCTCTCTCTCACGATACCTCCGATCCTTTATACCCTCATACTCTCTCATTCGTACAGGCTCTCTTTCTCCCGCGACCCCCTCCGTCCCTCGGAATCGGCCGGCCTCGCCGTACGGCCAATGCGGCGCTCGCGGCGCACTGCGGGCCTTTATACCGCCCGCTCGCCGCGCGGCAATTTCATGTATATGGTATATATATATATATATATATATATATATATATATATATATACACGCACGCCTTTATACACACTGGCGATATATATCCCGCCGCGGCGGCTCGAGCTATCGATCGGACGCAGCGCCGCGCGGAGAATCCGGAGCTTCTTCTGCCAGGGACGCGGGGGGTGGGTGGAGAAGGGGGGAGGGATGGCGGCGGCGGCGGTTGAAGGGGCTCGGCGGAGGAGCGCGGGAATATTTTACCGCGTAGTGCAAATTTCGCTAATGCATCCTTTAAAGGCTTTGCGCGCCGGGCGCGCGCGAGCGAGATTCCCGTCGGCTTTTGTTTTCTGTGCGCGAGCTCGCCGTGCGAGAGTCGGCCGAGAGCACTCGAGGAAGGTTTTTCCCTTCGATCTTTTGAGTGTTTTCCTTTTTTTTTTCTACCGCCTCCCGACCCCCTCTCTTTTTTTCCTCTCCCTCTGGTCGACGCGAAAATTTCGCACCGGCAGCCGGGCGATTATTCCGTCAGGATAATGATTCTAATGCGCGCTTCGCATGCGTCTGATTTACTATTGATTTGAAAATTACGGGACTGTTTGGGTCTTGGAAAATTGCAGCGACTGTTGTTGTATTGAGACGCTGGTCTAGAAAATAATTAATGTTTGGAACGAGTCAATTGAATAATAACGAGCACTGCAATATTATCTACTATTCGTGCGACTGATTGCGAGATCGTTGATTTGACATTAAAAAAAATACGTCATTTCAGAAATCTGACAGATGTATTTGGCACTACGAGTAATCTAACCGTATTAAATTAAAACCAGACACAAAATCATTACTGAGTTTAATGTTTCAAGTTACACTGTAACAACTTTACTGCAGTGATATTTTTTCTACCACGTGATATTTTAACAAAATGATAGTTTTTACATTCCAGAATATGATTTAATTGAATACTGCAATAAAAGTGTAACAGATAACAGAATACGAAGTTTCAAATACATTATAATTGACGATATTACAAGGACAGTATTAAAATACAAAATGAATTCCATATGTCTTGAGTTCGTTTCCGCCTAAACTATCATCTTACCGATGGACCTCATAGATCTTCGTCCTGATATTTTAGCTTTATTGTTTTAAGAAATTTCGCAAATTAATCTAAGGATTCTTTCACGAGAATGAAGAAAATTTCATAGTCCGCATTATAAAGAGGTCTGTAATTTACAAAACCAGAAATGCGAATAAGATGTTAGTTTTCGATCGGTATACGTAAGGTCTATAAATCAAAAAAATTGTGCAGCCCATTACAGGTAGCTTTTATTTTAATCGCTGCACTTAGCCACTATTCCATACTAATTGTAGGCGATCTACACGTATATGCATTATTTCCAATTATTTTTATAATATAAAAACAGATTTGTAACAATGATCGTGCGTAACGACAAAATTTTCAATTTCCGTTCCAAATTTTCTGAAACTTCGTTTTGTCGACAGATCATTAGGTTAGTTATTACGAGATGTCAAAATTATATAGGCTATCGAAGAATGAAATCTATTGGTTGTATTTCGAATTTCTCACTCGTTACTTAGACACTCTAGGATTGACAGTGGCTCGTGCGATTACATTTGTATGTCAAGACTTCGTTAACAATAGCAATTGTCTACGTAACATCCAAATCCATTGAGAAAAAAAAAAAGATTTATCCCTCATTGATAAACAACTGATTACGCCATCCACCGATTAATAACGAACAATATCATTCCTATACAATTCCATCACAAATCTTACAATCCCAAAACCTTCGTCGTTGACGAACTCGTCCGCCACAGTCACGGGTTCAACGGCGAAATGTGCCTGCTGAAAAGCCTCTGCCAGACCATGGATTACATCGAGGAGAGGGACGGCGTTCTGATGAAAATTCTCCGTCTGCTTTCAGGGTGCGTATATTACGCGAGCGAAAGAAAATCACGCTCTCATTCCAGCCGCGATTATAGAGCGGGCCGATAATCGACTGTCGAAATCCCCGCTTAGCAGCTTAGACGCTGGCGCGTTAAGTGCAAACGCGCGCCGTGCGCTCGGCATTGACTCCGGCGCTGCCGAGAGCCTCGGCGGACCTACGCCGGAGCCCTTCTCCGCGCCCCCCCCCCGCTTGTTAACTTTGCCCAACCACGCCCGTCCCCCCCCCCCCACAGAAATCCGCCGGGGCTTTCAGACGGTGCGCGCCCGCTCTATAATCGAGCTCATTTGGCTGTTCAATAGGTCGTCCGTAAAGTATTAATTGGATTGATTTGCAGGTCGCCGCCCGGCGGCAACGGCAGCGCCGCCCCGTACCCGCTGGATCCGCTCCTGTGCCGGAATTACGCCAATCATTGCCCCCTGCATCTGATCCGCTTCGCCGGCTTTGCGGAATAATGAAAATTCCCCGCCCCCTCCCCGCGACCGAGTTCCTCTCGCGGCGAGAACGGGCTCGGGACCGCCGGCGCTCTCTGTCGTCCCTCGGCGTGTAGTACGGCTTCGATTAATGAAATTAAATACGCGAAACCCCCTGGCGTTGTTGGCCCACGAGGAAAGGAAAAAATGAAACGCGGACCGAGACCTCGTCTTTCGTTCGTTCTTATTTTTTTTTCGCAGATACGCGCCCGATTTTTCTTGCGCGGACGGCGACTCGATCCGATTGCGCGTTGAGCGAGACATGAGTAGATTTTATATCCCTGGATTGAAATTTAATTTCAGCATCGCTCTATGGGATGGGGCGTTTGTTTTCGTTCTTTTTATTTTTTTTAAACATCCTTATTTAAATGTGGGGAAAACTGCGATTTTTTGCCCATTTTCACGGTTGTGTAACATTTACAAATTTCTTTTACTAGAATAACAATTATAAGCGGCAATTCAAACATTTTATATTCTGTGCATTTACCTTAGTAAAACGAAAATATTGATACTGTGTAATCGAGGCAATTCGCGAAGACCGAGCGTTTCGATCATTAGCGATAGGATGTGCGAAAAAACTTGTGTGACGATGCAATTCTGAGATCGGTAATCGAGCCTGGCCTCATCGAATGTGCTATTATTAAGAGAAAAATTCTGATATAAGAATTATGGATAAACACCATAGGTATCTAATGTTTGATTCGTATTGAAAAATAAAATCTGTATCACTTTTTTGCAAAAGAAAAATTACCAAAAGAAAGCAATGTATACTAATGAGGAAGCTCGGTGAGTCGCAAGTTTTAAGGAAAATTTATGCATCGAACGCTTGATAGGCGGGATACGAAGGCAGAAATGCAGGATATGAGGAAAATACGAGAAAAGTCGAGACTATGGTCTTTGAGTCGAGAGAAATCTATTTATTTGTCCTACCGATGCCAGTATACGAACGTTTTCGCGTCTAGGAATATAGATAGTTTCAAATACATAAGCAATGCGGGCTTTTTAAAACGTCACATAGGACACAGAAATCGTAGACTCGAATTTATCTTTATCCATTAAAATTACATCTGAACAATATTAGGAACAGGACGCGAAGGGGCTCTAGGCAATTATTTTTTATTCGCGACGAATTTTTATCGATTGAAAACTCTTACGAATCGCCAAGAATTGTACAATTCTGCAGAAGAAATCCGACTTTTCTTTATTGGATTTTAGTGACAAGGTTTCAATAAATTTTGATGGAAAGGTTAAAAATCTAACAATCTCAATTTATTTAAGATTTATATTTAAGATCAATTATTATCTAATAATCTCAATTTTCAGCTCGGACGTTTTATTTTCTATTTTGTATCAAATCAAAAATAGCGTCAGTAATGAATATGCAGTAAGTTTACTATACAACGAACTTACGTAATTTTTTGCGTACATTCAGCTATATATCATTTAAAATTAGCCGAAAATAATATAAAAAATAAGATGACCAACTGATTTTACCAGGTCGATCGTGCCTCGCCTATCTCAAGAGGGATATACACGTACTTTTTCGCGACGCGTGCATATGTGTGTGTCTGTGTGTCCGTGCGTGCGTGTATGTTGAATTAACGACAGATGCCCGAGAAGTCAGGGGGGGGGGGTTGGGACGGCGAAGGATGAGATGATTTTTCGCTCGCTCGCCGTTAGAGCCATCATCTCCGGTCTTTCAGATCCCGAGTGCCGGGGCCGGCCGGGACTCGTAATTACTTCTTCACCGCCCCCGGCGCGTTTGTTGCGCGCTCCACGCGCGAGAAACTCGAGCCCCCGACCCCTTTCCGTTCGAGCTATTACGCGCGCGTCTTTTGTGCTATTATTGCGCTTTATATATATATATATATATATATATATATATATATATATATATATTTATAGAAAAACTTTTTACTATTTAACGCGGCGCATCGATGCGCAAGGAGTCGTTCTCGCCCCAAAACGAAATCGTCAGTGGGAGAAATTAAAAGTTGCAGACGCCTTCTCGCCCCTTTCTCACAGCCCTCTGCACCCTCCGACCATCGAACGCGATACTCTATTGGATAACTGTAAGAATAGGCATGTACGAGATGTTCAATAAAATTATCAATAAACGCTGATACACGTTTGATTCTTTACCCCAGCTTTTACATTCATATTACACCGCACCCAGCAATTTCTTCTTTACTATTGAAAGACAAAAAAGAGAGTGAGAGGTAGAGACTGAGAAAAAAAGAACGAAGAAAAGTCAACTTTTAACTACGCCAGAATTATCGCTCTGCCACGAAGCTTTAATTACTCGGACAAACATCGGTCGAGCGCGCCAGCTACCTAGAAGCCATCGAGAAAGATCCAAAAGTTCGAGAGAACGAGGCAAATATTTTCCGCGCTCCTTACACAAAGTACTCCAATTACAGGGGCAAATAGACTTATACACACATATATATATAATATGTACACACACGCGTACAGTTTGCGGCTCGCATTACTTTGCGCAACCATCATTTCGCAACCGTCTGTTTATTCGGTTTTTCGACGCGTCCGGCGGTAGCTCGCGTTCGCCGTCGAATTCGCAATAGCGGAAACGCGGCCGCTGGCGAGGTAGCGAGCGCAGCGCGAAGGGAGTAGTCGCGAGGTGGCGCGCGCGCGCTTACGTAACCCGACGGTGCGATAATCGGGAAGGATCACGGATTGTAAAGTTTCTCAATAATTATTAACTCTCGGCAAGCTCGGACCCGTTATATTCCGCGGCAACTTGGCTTCTTTTTTGTGTTTTTTTTTTTTTTTTGCTTTTTTTTCTGGCTTATTTTTTTTTTCGCGCGCGACGGCCCTCACTCCGATGGAGAGCCATCGGCCGGCCACATGGAGGTCCAACGACTGCGAGTCCGGGCGCTGATGCTGATGCTGCTGCTGCTGCTGCTGCTGCTGCTGTCGGTGATACGGGTCGACACACAGGAGCGGGGCGAGGCCCATGCCAGGAGGAAGAGGCACTTGATCTTTCCCCAGGGCAGCAACGTGCAGGTATAACGACGACGGGGATATTACTTTTTATTCCTTTCATTAATTGGATTGTTGAGCGAACGCGAAGATTTTTCAGAAATTTTCAGATATTCATCAATCGATGATAATAATATAAGGAAATATACGTAAAAATTTTAATTAAAGCGCGATAATTATAAATAAACGATGGAAACGTAAGCTAATGACAATGTAATAATTGTAGTTTCTATTGTCAAGAAATAATTCATGAAATAAATATTGATTATTTTCGGTTACTATACTTCGAGATATACACTGATGATAAATATAAATTTTAATATTAATAAACTACATAGGAAATTAGATTTTTAGGGATGATCGAGATTAGTAGGATACGTCACAGATTCATTGTCTATAGTGATTTTCAATATAAAATTAATGCGCTTGTGCTATAATATAACCATAATCAAGAATAATTTTCGGAAAAATAATAGTTTGTATTCAAAATTATCGATCGACTCAATAATCATGGGCGAAGCCAACTCGCTAGATGTTAGTTCGATAATGAACTTCGCTTTAATCATAATTGATGAAAGGAATATCGCTATTTGAAGGAAACGATATCTTAAATATCCAGCGAGTTATTGACTCTAATTATCGCGAAACGATTGATGATAAATTTACGAACCGCAAAGACGATTATGTCAAAAGCCAGCGAATAAAAATGACCAACAAGTCTCTCGGCTAATTGAAAATCAATCGAGCATTTTGCTTTGATGGCCAAGAATCTGAAACCTTGGCTGCAACTTCGTAGATACGATGATAGAACCGATGGAGTCGAAAATCAATTCCGAAAATCGATACGACGCTACGCCTTTGTTTTTTTTTTTTTTTTTTTAAGATACCGCAATCGATCTAGTACTCGTATCTTTATACATTGCAACGAAGAAGTAAAAGTATGAGGGAGGGGGGATGATAAAAAAACAGCTTTCAGCGCGTACAGCGCGCCACGACAATAAGCCCACGTGTATTTTGCGCCGTTCGCAGGTGGTCTACTGCCTGACCATCGGTGCCTACGGACGTCCCGGCGATCTCGTGATGGGCCTGACCGCGGCCATCGCCTGGGAGCTGCCCAGCAAAGCCGAGGACGAGCTCGCCGGCCTGCTGCACAGGCGCAGCAGGGCCGTCATGTATCCGAAGATCGAGGCCTTCCTGCAGTCGTCAGTATACCCCGAATTATCCGAATTATCGCGTGCACGTACGTTTGTGGACGCGCGCGACTCTTTTGCTCGGGGATAAATCTAACGTTACGATTTGCTGCAGTCTCAAAATGCGCGCGGATTTATTTGGCTGAAATTCTGCGGAAAATAACGTCGGTTCCCGCCCCCCCCCCTACCCGCGGATAAAGCCGTACGAAATCGACAACGGTCGTACTTGCCACGAGGAGATCATGGCACCGCGGATAATCGACTTTTGTTTTCACCTCTATTTCGTTCGACGAATCGGTAGGCCAAATTTTTTCAAAACTCAAAGTCGTCCCGTCCCTTGTTCCGTTTCATTGCGTTTTCATTTACTCCACGTTCGTTTATTATAGATTACCTCGTGCTTTTTAAAAAGTTTCGTGCATCTCCGTAAAATACGAGAGTATCCGCGAGAATGGCTTAGATTAGAAAAATTTCGAGGCTAAAGTTTTTTTTTATTAAAATCTTAAAGAACAACAATTAATTAAAGGTTTCGTGGAAAATTTGTAAAAGCATGTCAATTGAGTAAAATAAAATAATACAAATCATCAAGAATGGTAGGTATAAGACGATTTGTCGAGTTAATGTAGAGTTGATTTAATTAAAATTATTTAAACGACCTTTTGGCGCACACGTTTTTTTTTTGTTGTTTTTTTAAGAATTCTGGCTGCGTGCAAAGTTTTTAAGAGCACAAGTTCCACGATTAATTTTCGCTCGGAGCTCGGAATTAATTCGAATTAAATGACGCTTGACCCCCAAACGACCGTGGAGAATTAACTCGCGTAAATATTTTCAAAAATCATGCAAAAAAAAAATTGCGCCTATGCCCATTTTCTCCTCGATCGGAAATCGAACGGGACGGAAAGCCGCCGTTTTCGCGATTACAGCAGACAATCGAGCCACGCGTACTTTCCCCTATTATCTCGCTTTAACGACTCGATCGAACGAAATGATCGGCCGCCCGCGTTGCTTGCGCTGCCTTTGTAAACTCTCTCCCGCGTCTCTTAATTCGATAACGAGTTCCCCCCCCCCGTCTTTTGTGTCCCCCCGTGTATTTATGTGCGTGTGTGTGTGTATGTATGTATCTTCGCAGCCAGGGCCTCGACGGACGGGCCTGCGTGCTGAGGGCGCTCTGCGAGGCCGGGCGCAGGGACGAGGCCGAGCTCGGTGCCGGGACCTTCATCCAGGAGCTGCTGCACGCCGTATTCACGTAAGTCCCGAGGTTTCGCGCCCTCGGCGCTCGCCTCCCCTCTCCTTCTCACCTGCCTACCCGGCCCCTTCGAGGATTTTCGCGAATGTCGCCGTCGTGCCTCGGTACTTCAATTATCGAGCCGTCGTCGCGCCCCCTAGCCTCCTGCTCCCGACGGCCGTTAAGTACTCGCGGGAGACGTCGGACTAAATGGTTCTCCACCCCCTCCCGCCTTTATCGCGCCCCCGTCACGGACCAGCTTCTTTCCGCGCTAATCAACCTGTTTTCTGGCAAAAGTAAATTACGCATCGGCCTGGCGGCGCGTTATGTTAGACAAACGTCGTGTAACGATTGACTTACCCATCGCCCCGCGTCGCCGCCGTGAACGCGTAACAAATTGCTCCCGGGCTCTAGTAATTGATTATGTTTTCGCGAGTGGATATATATATATATATATAACACTGAAATTACATTCGCTTAAAGTTTGGCCCTTTGAGTTTTGAGCGCGCCTCCTCTCTGCTCTCTCTCTCTCTCTCTCTCTCTCTCTCTCTCTTGCCGTTTTTATCGGGGCGCGCAATTAAAACGAACTTTAATTAAATATACCCGTGCAGAAATATAGTAGTTTAGAGTCAGCGATTTCCTCCTCAGATCCTAGATTTCCCTACGATCATCTAATAATCGTCATATATTACTTATTACTTTCTCGAATTTATTCAGATTTCCTTATCTTTTATTGATGTTAGAAAGAAATACGTGTTTTCACTAGTCAAAATTTTACAAGTAGAAAACTTAAGGAAATTATCAGGCTTTCTATCTTGGATCTAGTCAGATTTTCTTAACTTCTCCCTATTTTGGAAAAACTCACGTTTTCTAGGCGGAATCTGCAAAGTTAGAGAAGTAAGAAAATGGTTAGACTTTCTATTTTGATTCTGATTTCCTCAACCTGGAAAGAACGACGTCTTTTTTTTATCGTTCAGCAGAGGTGTTTAACATTAAAATTTACAATAATTAGTGTATAAAAAATATATTAATAATTATTAATTGTTATTGCGCGTAATAGTCATATAGAAAATAATTTATGAATGCTAATTAAATGGTATGCGTCACCTAAATACGTAAATATATTTTTTTATTTTAAATAAATAAATATTAAAGAGTCAAAAAATTATTGACTTAATCGAGGAAACATTGGCTTAATTTCTAGATTTTCTGACTAGATTTTGTCTAACTTTAATTCAAGCGTTCCCTATTAAAAATGCGAAATCGCAGGCTAGATTTCCGCTTCTGGGTCCGAACATTTGATAAGGAAAACTACATACTAGTTAGCGAGAATAAATTTCTACACGGGGACATGTATTTCTCTACTTTTAACTCTGGACTTTCTCCTGTTTATGTTCGCCGTTGCGCGTCGCACGCGATCGATCGGGAAAACGCGCCCCGGGCGCATTTGCAGGCTGCGGAACGGCGACGACGACGACAACGACGACGACAACGGAGCCGCCTTCGAGCACGAGGAGCACAGGCCGTACGACGAGGCCGCGCGGCGAGACGCCGCCGAGGGAGACTGCGACGAGCTCTATCCGACCTGCGAGCGTTCCATTTACGACCTGGACTTCTGAGGGAGGTGACTCTTTTGCGAGCGTGGACGAGAGGCGGAAGGGCTCGGGACAGGAGTCGCTGTTCCGAAGCGTTCTCTTAGGCTTACCATCCGCTTTTCGTCTCTGATCCAGGGTGATCGAAGTGGATCACACGTCTGCGCCCTGTGGCTTTTGTGTACGCGAAATTTGTGAAAGTGGAAAGGTACACTTGGAGTTGGAAACCTTCAAAGGACAATCTTATAATTAATGATATTCATTGTTTCTCAATCTATTTGTAATTTTTAAATGCGACTTAGATTATGTACAAACAAATATGTATTGATAAATATACATGGAAATAAAAATAAATGATTATAAATTAATTTACATAAAAATAAATGAACTTCTACTTCCTCGACTTAAATATGTACTATATCTTCTCCCTTATGCATAATGACAATAAAGCCATAATAACTCGTGCATATAGTTAATTCTTGTCTCCTAAAATATCCCAATAAACTGACGTAAATGCAGCGTAAACATCACTCGAAAATGTCTGCCTTATACGAACTTTATGCCGAGCCGCTTTATTTTTACAACAAAACCGTTTCGCCGAGCTGGCGCGAAGAAAGAATTTTGTAAGGCAATAAAGACGAAAAACAAAAAAAAAAAGAAGAAAAAAACCAAACGAAAGAAAAACAAACAAATTCCCAGACTAGACGTAAAATCTCTCGTAATTTTCCTTTAAGTACCGAGCCTCAACTGCACCCCAAGCCAATTACATTCCTCCGGCGCCCGACTTCCGCGTATACGGGCACTTCTTGCGCGGCAGCCCCCTTCGTTCGCTTATTCTCTTAGCACCGCGATGCGAAATAAACAATGTGCGCGGTTTAGTGTACGTCAGTGCGCATGTGCGTGTGTGCGCGTTCGTGTGCGTGTGTGTGTGTACATATCCAGCTCGAGCTCGGGCACCGCAGCGGCATTTAAGCGCCCCGAGGCTTCGGCGCGCATCCTCAGTCGTCAATTCCGTAGCGCGAGAACGCGAGCCGTCGCTGCCGCGATCGCTTCCCCCTGCCCCCCCCCCCCGGTGGGTCAGGCACGACGTTATGACTCGCGCCGGATACGCGCGGGCGTTCCTCGCGATGCTGACGCTGCTCGGTCCGGGGCGCGGCTCGGCTGCGGGGGCCGGCAACGCCAGTCTCGCGCGACCCCGCAGAACGGCCGGCTACGATTATCTCGTGTTCCCGCAGGGCAGCAACGTGCAGGTGAGAGGCACCCGGCGGATCGGGTGATTATCATTGTTTGCGTCCAGTCGGTAGATCATTTCGCGACAAGGGCTGGAACTTTTGTACGGGGCGACAAATTCGAAAAATGGCTCGGGTAGAACAACTAGTCGCAAGATGTGTAATTTTCTGCATTTGTAGCAGAAAACCAGTTAATGATACTTTGGGAATGTAATTTTCGAATCACTACGAAGCTCTAAATCTACAAATTCGTTTCAAACAACAACAAAGTTTCAGTCCACACAACCTCAAACGGAAGAAACAAGATCTGTAATTTCAAGTTTGTTTTGTTTTTTTTTTTTTTTTTTTTTTAACTAACGCGAAAAATAGTCTAACGGGTTAAAGCAAAATGATCAACGAATTAAAATTTAGTATTAAAATGACGAACAGTGCGTATAGCATATCATTCGAAATTTATTCATTGCAGTCGTAGTCTCGTGCATTTCTAATCTTGGATGAAAATTGAACCGTTGTTAAAACAAGATCTTCTATAATACGCGAAACATGGAAATTTTGAACGCCCGATTTTCAAAGTTTAATCAATGTTTTTGAACTTTACAGCCCCCCCCCCCATCCCCCCGAGAAACAATTAATTTGCATTGGAAATTCCATTTCGCCGGCGAATATTTTGAGTGTTAAATTTGAAATTAAATTTTTTGTCACTCCCCTCCGTCGCACCCATACTTATTTAACCCGTCGAATACTCGCGCCGCCCGGCGAATTACTCAACTTCCAGGGTCGCGAATTTAGATGGAGCCTCAGAAGTTGTTTTCCGCGCCGCGGAATGATGAAACAAAGCGCCCGTAGTTTATTCCGTCGGATCCTGATTATACGCGCGGAGTCGGCGCGTAGGCGGAAGAGAGGGGGATGGGAAGGGACGAGGAGTAAACTTTTACAAGAATATTTAGCCGGGCGCGGTAATTTTCGCGTTAACTCGAAAGTTAACGAGCTCGTAAAGGAAATATCCGTGAGACAAGAAAAAACGAGGCGGGTGGGGGATCTTTTGAAAAGTGTAAATTATAATCGAACCAGCGGACGAGAGAGGTGGTGCTGGAGGGGCCGAGTTCTCATTTCAACACCCAGCTCGTTTGGGAATCCGCGAAGAGTGCACAAATCGCTGTTTCTGCGCGCAAATCGAATGTTCTCGCAAGATTCGCAACGCGCGCCGCCGTCAAACTGCATTAAAATTATCCTCTCGCCGTCCTCTCCCGCCTCGCTCTAAGTACTATTGTCAATGGTCTCGATAGTCACAATTCCGATAGCACATCCAGCAACGCGCGAGATTCCTCGAGATTAAGGTTAAATCTTAGCCGCCGGTGCGGGCCGCGGCGCGCCATGCCATCCGACTTTTATCCCGAGTCCACAATCCGTGCGGGCGGAGCGTCGGCTTGATCCGGGGACGGTCGACTTAATTGCGATGAAAACAAAGCGCGCGGAAATCGACGGAACGGATGAAGAGCAAGTTTGTAGCGCGAGTAAATGACGAATATGCGCGCACCGCGAATGGGCGGAATGTAGTTCCTTTCGAGTCCTTGAATTGCGTCTCTTCGATTCAGATTTTCAAATCGTTCATCGAGATTATCGGAAAATTCTCTCCCCTGCAGCGCTTCCATTGCGCTAAGAACACGAAGAGGGCGTGTATTACGATTTTCACATCTATTGTATATCCCCTCACACACACCCACAGATATATATATATATACATACACGTGTCTAATAAACGCAGCTGGTCTACTGCATGACCATTGGGACGTACGCCAAGCCGACGGGGCTTTTTACGGTGGGCGCGACCGCCGGCCTGGCCTACGAGCTGCCGCACAGGGAGACCGTGCCGTACAGGAAGCCCGCCGAGGTCTACCATCGGAGGAGCAGGAGGGACCTCTATCGCAGGATCGAGATAATGCTGAACGCGTAAGTGCGCGTATGTATGTTTAACATGACAGTCGAACCTGGAGGAAGGTGGATTGTATCGTTTTTTTTTTTTTATATTTATATTTATAAAACCTTTACAAGGCAGAGAGGACGAAGGTTGTGGTGTGGTTTAAGAAGCGATCAAGGCGATATTTCAGCTATAAAACGCGATACAATGTTAATGGTACAAAAAGTAACATTTTTTTTTTCTAAATTATATATTAATTAAAATAAATTCTTAAGTTAAAAGACGCACAACCATACTATGGTAGTTTGTGATGCTCAATAAGCTAATGACATAGAATTTGTTAAATCATTTATTAAAACAATTTTAAATAAACTTTTGCATATAAAATTCTAGTATAAATTGAACCTTCTAATATATAATTATCCTGATATATAATATTCCATTCGTAGTATACGGTTGATCATCAAGAATGACAATCAAATTTAAATGTAACTGCAAAGTTTTGTAGAAGTCACAAAAGGATATAATTCGTTCGTGTCACATGTACAGGGTAATAATAATATATTATGAAAAATGAACGTAAAATACGAATTCAGAACCGCCTGCGTACGTCATCCTTTACAGCAGCAAATATAAGATAGAATTTTACATAGATCTAATTCGAGAATGAAATGCTACGCGTAAACTGCGTGCTTAAAATTTCAGTTAGGCATGATAGATGTATTTGAAATTGGCTGTACGTAAAATAAAATTTGAGACACCTAAATACGAGCGTGTGAAAATTAATTTTACGCTGACTGGCGTAAAAATAATTTTGTTCGCCCTGTATTCTTTTCGAATCTTAAGACAAAAGACAAATCGCATTATTGGCCATACATTCGTACACAGATACTTTTTGATAGATTTTCCTGAATTCTAATAAATAAATTCAACGTTGACCGCTGCTCGATTAATCAAACCCACTACTGCGGCAGGAATTCATTATCGAAATGCTCGATCCGCAATGGGCCGCGCCTTCGTTAATCTCGGGCGGATTTCAGCCAGGAGTGTAATAACAGCTCCAACCCCCAGGCCTCCTCTGGCACAGAGCATAATATTCTTTGACGGGGATCGCGCCGCGGATACGGCTCGCATTTTACAATATTCGCACACCTGACGGATTTGCACATAGTGAAAGCAATATAACGCTTTCAGATCCAATATATACGTGCACACCTGTGCGCGCGCGCTTTCGTTGCGTTCGGCTGCGAGCGTCCCGCCTGCCCCACCCCCCTCGCGCTGTGCAAGATACTATGTACATCCCTTTGAAATGCAATATTTTTCTGGCTAAATCCAATCCGCGAGTTGAGATATCGCGTAACCGATGCTGGAATGGGGTCGGGGACGTGGGGGCGTCGGTGTTGGGAACTTCGAACTATAGATTTATATAGCTGAAAAGAGTATTATTTATTGATTTTTTCCATTATGACATGTGAATTTTTTAATTCTTTCGATGATATATATATATATATATATATATATATATATATATAGAAAGAAATATTTTCAGTTTGTATTTTATGTTGCTTCTTCTACATTCAATAAGCGAGATCAATTCTATAATTGCACGTAATGAATTTTTATTGTCAAGTAAACACATATACGTATATATCATTCGAAGGAGGTTGAGTTTTATATAGCTAAATTTAACCTGCTGCATTTCGGAAAGAAATATTACTGTGTATATATATATATATATATATATATATATATATATATATATATATATATATATATACAACCAGAAGCGCATGCTCTCGCTGCGACAGGTATAAAAGAATATCGTCCCTTTTAAAAAATGATCTTTTAGAAATGCCGGGTTTACGAGCGTAATAGAAAACGTCGAGCTCTCTCTCGCCCCGCGTTACGAACGTGTGCGCAAACACACGAACACGCGCGCGCGCGCCTACACACGGTAGTCGCCGAGTAATCACTTTTATTTGTTATTCGAGTAAAAAGTCTCGGGGCCTCGGAATTAATCATTCTCCCTGCGCCTCTGTTTCTTTCTGTATCGCTCTTGCGCCAAGAAAAAAAGGAGCGAAGTAGGTGGTCATCAAAGATAATAATTAAACAAAGAACAACGTCTGTATTCTGGCGTCTTCATCCTGCCCCGCTTCTTATCCGGAATCGTAAGCAAGAAAAGAAGTTTACGCTTAAATTAATTCGCTTTCACCCCCCCCCCCACCCAGCCTCTCTGTCTAACACGATCCAATAAAATTTCGCGCGCGTCGAAGGAGAAAGAGCAGGGAATGTTCGTTTATCCCGGGGTTAATTAGAAAAGCTCCGTGGGTGCGCGGCGGCAATTGACGCGCCCGTTCGAGTTCAGAGGAGAGAGACAGAGAGGTAGGTAGGGAGAGAGAGAGAGAGAGAGAGAGTGCGCGCGATAGAATTCGCGGACTTGAGAGCCCGAGAGCCTTTCCTCGGAGAAGGGGGTGGAGTAAAGAGAGGGAGGCGAAGGTACGGGCGTCAAGATAATCCGATCGAACGAAATTACAGAATCGCGAGTATAGAATAGGCGTTAATTTGGCCGAGCTATCCTGGCTTGTCTCAACCCATCCCCTTCCCCCGGCACGGTGTTAATTGGAAACGCGCGCGGGAGCAACCTCCCGTAGTACACGTATACGTATACACACAAATTCGTATATCCCAGTAGTTTAAAGTCCTCGGTATATAAACGTGTATATAAATATGTATATACATAATATATCTGTGTGCGCGTGTATTTATGCGTGTTTACAGCCAAGGCAAGAACGGCCGGGACTGCGTGCTGAAGTCGCTCTGTCGGGCGGGCAGGCGTAACCGCGACGGGGCCAACCGAAACGTAACCGCCAAGGCGACCTTCCTCGAGGAGATCCTTCACTCGATCTTCACGTGAGTTGTTTCCTTCTGTTTTGCTTGGACCTGTTTTTTGGTGGATTTAAGCGAGCGCTTTCTGAAGACAGAGAGCGACGGCGATAGGGAGGGCTGAATACGGCGCGCCTCCCCAGTCGTTTCTCACGTACATATATATATATATATATATATATATATATATATATATATGTACATATATGTATACTTCCAGCTTTCCCGCTTATCACGAGGACGACGACGAGGAGGAGGAGGAGGAGGAGAAGGGGGAGAAGGAGAGGCGGCGGCGCAGGTCGAGGATCCCGGAGTACGACGGGGCTTACGACGCTCGGGACGCGGACTGCGACCTTCTGTTCCCCGGCTGTCCGCGGCTCTTTTGACTGCGGGTTAATGCGCGCCCGCCGGCGGGCCGCGTTTTATTCTATCTCTATACACACACACACACACACACACACACATAAATATGTAAGCCGCTTTCTTTTTTCCCGGCATGTATTACCCGCGGTCGTGGGCGTTTCGCCGTCGCGGTACGCTTGTCGTCGTCCTGTCCCGTTGTCGTTGTCGTTGCATCGTTGCTCTTGGCGGTTTTTACGGTTTGTTTAGTAGGGGGAGAAAGAGAGAGAGAGAGAGAGGGAGAGGGGGGAAAGGGGATCGGCCAAGGGGTTAGAGGGGGCAGAGGGAGCTATTTCAAAAGTCAGGTTTACACGGCGATTAAGCCGCGGCCGCGGCGGGGGGGAGGATTCCGGGCGGCCTTAAAACGTCGCCCCCACCAACAGGCCAAACGCCGTCGTTAAATTAGACGATGGATTTATAGACATTGGCTTCGATACGAGCCATTTATTTTTAAGGCTCTCGGATTTCGTCTGTGTATACAGACACACGCAGACAAATATATATATAGGTAGGTAGGTAGGGTATTCGAAACATAGTTGCACGTTTCTCTGTTGCCGATGTACCTTGTTTTATGTATACAGGCGGTCTTAAGTATTGCCGCAACATTTATTAGGTTAGAACAAGACGACGTCAACAAGTCCTTGCCCCAAGAAGTACTTTTCAAGACCAAAATGGCTTTTTAACGTAAGCGTATCAACCCCTCTCCCCCTCTCCCACCTCTAATGAAAATTAGCTCATTTCAAACGCTATTTTGATGAAAACTAGTAGATTTCACATTTTTCATCAAAAGATAAATAATTTGTTACTTAATACGTTGCCGAAGACGAGTAGAATTTCTCATTAATATCTAATTTAATTCATATATATATATATAAGAAGCGAGATCAATACGAATTGTAATTTTCAATTAATGTATAAGATTCCACATAAACCTCTAAAACATTGAAAAGGAAAAGACTTTAAAACCTATAAAACTCTGTTTGATCAAGTGATCTGTAGGAAATATAGTAGACCTCAAACAATTTATATTTAGATTAACATATACATGTTCATTTTCCTACCAAAAACCTATAAATGTAATAGTCCCAAGAATTGAACCGTGTTTCTGTTCTCTGCCAGTCTTAATTTTTGTGACACACGTTTTCGCAAAATGAATTGCGCTCGTTCTCATTGAGATTACCCTTGCAAGAATGGGAAAGTTATATAAATTGATAAGAGAAAAAATAAATTGACAAAGAAAATTTTGATTGGAACTAGGCTGATATTTCTCAAGTGTCTCTTATTTTGTAATACTTATTTTGTAATATATTTTGTAACCACACTAAATGTGAATAGCATATTTGGAATATTTTGGAATCATTTTAAAAAGACATTTGATTAAATATTAATAATGGAGGCCTACGATGTCACGATCGCTAGAGCAACGAACCAACTTGGTGATCCGAGTTCCCATCCCGGTCTTGGCCGATTAATACCAACACGGCTGTAAATTATTTTACATCGCTGCTTAACATCGATATTTGGAAACATAAATGGAGCGACGTTAAATAAAATAGAATATATATATATATATATATATATATATATATATATATATATATTAATACTTTATCGATTGTGTACAGCACGTATATGGGAATCAAGTGATAATAAAATATCAACAAGGATTAAAATCGAAAGTCGGAAAGATCTTGCATTTAGAATGGCGCAGACAAACATACGATTTATATGCATTATATATATATACATGCATCAAGAACAGAACATCGGCTGAGTAATATTTATTTCGGTCACGCTGACGGCGCATTACCTCCTGTTATACCGCACCGAGCATATATATATATATATATATATATATATATATATATATATATATATATTCTGCATGCAACGGGGCAAATTGTGCAGTCCTATATGCGGCGTGCTACGCGATATGCGTGCATATATATATATATATATATATATATATATATATATATATATATATATATATGTGTGTGTATATGTGTACGCCTTCAGAGGCACGCAGGTGCTGTCTCTCAAGCTTAGTCAACGCTATCAGCGTGCCCCGTGTATATCCGTGTCTGTCAAGCGGATCTCGTTCGGAGTGAGTACATACGGCCGCGACGTAGCGTGGCGACGGGGGAGTACGTCAGTCCCGTTTCCCTCATCGATGTTGGAAAAACATCTAATACGCGAAGTAAAATAGCAATGATTTCAGTATTATATGTGCGCATGTATATATATATATATATATATATATATATATATATATATATATATATAAATAAGCTGCGCACACGTAGAAGTTCGACGGTGGGAGAAAGTATAAGAAGAGAAAAAAAATAAGCTCACGAGCTCTGGTTATTGCGGGCTTTTTCTCGGTCTATTTCGAGCTCTCTTTCATCGGCCGCGAAGCTCTCGGGTTAGCTTTACACCATTAGCGCGAGCCCGCGTGCTCTCCCCTCCCCCGCCCAACTACCCTTTCTCCAGCCAACGCGCGAATCAGCGCGAGTAAAAGCTCTTTTCAGTTGGGCCGCGGTATAACTAAGAGTTAGGTAAAAAAAAAAAAGAAAAAAAAATGAGAAGAGAAAAACCGAGAGAGAGAAAAAAAAGAAATGTCTTAAGCCGCGCTAAATTATTTTTGCAGCGTACCGATACGGCGTAATTCGCGCCCCTCCCTCCGGCAAAGGATCAAATATAACGAGGGCGTTGCGAATAAATTATTGGGAATAATATAACGGAAAAGAGTCGATACACGGATAGAGAATGTTTCTAATGCGCGTTTTCCAATGCGCTGAATATTTCGTTTTGATCATTTTTCCCGGGGATTATACATACAGTCACACAAACACACACACACACACACACACACCTATACGTGGCTGCATAATTCATCATATATCGCCCGAATTATTTTACGAAACGTGAGGGATCAGAGATATGAACTTCGAGCATTGTTTGTCCTCATTTATCAAAGCTTGTGATTTTCGCCCGATATCCCAAAGATATAATTCGTTCGGGCCGTGATAATAATAACCAAAAATCCTTAGACTTGGATAAATTATCGATTTCGCATTACACCGAGATTACAATCCTCCGCGACTCGATGCAGATATATAAACGAGATTATTTTTAACTCGTTTAAAGAGACCTCGACCGGCTGGAAATTCGCTCGGGAGCGAAGGACGTTATTGAACTGGCAAATAAATTATACAAACTTTACCGGTCGCGCGCGCGCGCGCGCCCGCCTCGGGCCCTCTTTCATAAAAATCTAGGAATTCTTAAGAAATGTTGGCTTTTCGCATTAGCTCTGGAGCGCGACGTACGTTTGCGCAAACACGTCGCGCGTACCTCTGAAGATTCGGGCGCGCGCGCGCCTGCCAGTATAACCTTGTAAAATAATAAACGCGAGCAAAGAAAATCAACGGGTTCCGAGTAAAAGAGAGGAGAAAAAAGAATACAAGGGCAAAAAAAGAGAATCAAAGGAACGTTCTCGAAACGGCAAAAAAAAAATCTTGCCCCTCCTCCCTTCCTTCCGCTATATATATAGTTTCGAAGACGCCCCCCCCTCTCCCGCCCCGGGCAAAGTTGATCTCCACGATTTTAAGCAAGGCGGGAACGAGGCCGTGGAAGTTGCCCGCGTCTCGTATAAATTATTCAGAATTTCGTGGGAGCGCGCGGCATTAAGGCGAGAAAAGCGACGGGCGCCTCCTCGGCTTCGATTAACCGTTGGCGCCCGGGCGACGAGTCGATGACATATATTATAAAGGGAGGAAAAAAGACGCGGGCGTGCCGTGCCGCAGTCGTCGAGGGGCCATATTCCGCCGGGAGCGTTATAATAAGCCGCGCCGCGGAATCACGGGGAGAGATTCCGCGGCGAGGGGGAGGGGAGCGGGCTGGATGGAATTCCCGGCGCGCGCCACCGTCGTCTTCGACAGAGGCGTTGTTACTCCGCGTATACGGAAGGAGATTATCGCGTGTCGAAGGTGAGACGAGCAGCTGGTGGTATATATATATATATATATATATATATATATATATATATATATACACAAACATATACGTTTCCGTGCACATAGGCAATCAACTTTATACACGTAAAGGACCAATTCGTTATTTCCACATATACATATGTCTAACGGATCGACGCGACGCTCGCTTAGAAATTCATTCAGCTAGACCGTCTAGTAATTAGTTGAAAAGTAGAAAGTAGCGGACATGCGTCACCTCCTGCCGTTGCTCCTAACTTGCGTCGTCCTCGCGACGGGCTCGCGCTGTCGCGGGAACGGCACTGCTACCTTGGCCAGGAGAAAGAGGTCCTTGACGTTTCCAAAGGGCAGCGCATTCGTGGTGAGTATATAATAGTGTAACAGCGATTATAGAGCACAGAGTCTAGAGATGGACGATCCTATTCAAAATATCGAGGATAAGTATGTGTAGGACTGATATGCCATTCCTGAAGAGGCTCGATTAAACTCATAATTAGACGATTCTAATCAGGAGAGAATTATATTGTCTGGATCTGAATTTAGATTTACCTCAAAGACTCTTCTCTAATATACCCAAATAGAATATCCGCTCCGACATTTTTTTCAAAGTCGTTATGGAACAAAAATATCGACAATTCAAATATTGAGCAAATACGTGCTCGAATAAATCATTTGGATCGCTTTATCTTATATAGGATATAGATCTGCTAAAAACTTGTTAAATTTAGGTTTTAAACATTATCAATACTGCATAGGATATAATTTAGATTATATTTTATAATTTACTTAAGCCTTTGATTAAAAAAAATATAATTTTTTAGTTGTTCTATGTCCTATAGGAGCTGAAAACTGTTTGAATTCTAAATTACTTTGAACCAGAGACACATTGGAAAAAATGACTGCACTGATGTTTGATGTCGGTATATTATATACGATTGTGTGAGTAGCAAACTAATCCAGAACACAACCAGATAAAATTCTCTTTTTCATTAGATGTTGCTAGAAGAGTTAATATTTGCTTCATGATGTAGTTTATCACTCGACTGCAACGAGGTAAATAAATGGTATTAGATAACAATGAACTTAAACGCTAGTATTAGACTATATTATTATAATGAAGAAAGATTAAAATAATGCAAGAGTTTTTACTTTAACGTGAAAGTGATAAAACATATTTTCACTTTAGTATAAGGAAAATTTCTCATTTTAATAGTAGGCGAAATAGCGAACATGCAGAGTATCTCATTAAAAACTAATCCACGTGAATATGTAAAAAACTACGCAAACTGGGAAAACATTGTGAATATAAGCCTCGGAGTCTTCAGAGGTGTCTAAGCGATCTTGACATTACATTCAGCCACCTATTTATTATTATTAATATATTGATTGATTGGGGCAACTGAAAATCTTCACCAATACTTTTGGTTGTCCTATTACGATTCCCTAATGTACATTCCAAGTCGAGAATGCTCCCAAGGTCTAGACGACATAGTATCTCTAGGTATATCGTGACCTCAATATCTTTTTCAACCACGAAGATCCTCTCTGAACGGAAAGCTTATAGCCTCTGTTCCGTGAATGGAAATTATATATTTATAGTGTCAGGACTGTACTAACTGTTTAGAGAAATGCGATATGAGAGCCGAATCTCATGAACATTGCAATTGCAAGTTCTTCTCAGTTCAGCGCGATCCTTGGTCGAGTTCGAACGACTCCGCGTGCATCGCTTCTTTTTCTTCTCTTTTTCTTTCACTATTACATTAATTATAATACTGGTTAAATTTTAAGATATCATATTCATTTAATTCACTTCATTTATATCGTACAACAAATATAATTGTTCAATATGCAATTATTAACACAAAATCAAGAACCAAGTTTTTGATGAGACAGACGGAAGTCTGACTCCTCTGGGCCAGTGTCTAGTGCAACAGCACGGTGTACTTTTGTACGCATTCAAAGCATAACACGTTTCAACAAATCAATTCAGTGTCAATATTTCGTTGGGTTTTCATGCCTTTAAGGCTTTTCCCCAACAAGAGCCCATAAAATTTTTAATTCATTGGCACAATTATTGTGTTTTTTTTGTCCATTTTTTGTCCATCCTCCATCTATACGAAATAAGAAAATCTCTCCAACGCGACAGCTTCTAGCACTCGACATTCCTAGAAAACAGGGGATAAGTAACACCCGCCTGCCGTGACCAATTAATATCTGCACGATTTGACGGAACCCTCGTGCCTGTTTAGTTTGATCAGATTTTTTGCACTGTTGATGTTCAGATATCCACCCATTGCTCGATGACATCCATTATGAACACTCCGGATCATCTGGTATTCTGATGACCGTCATTCATCGAACGCCATATCGATGTTGTGCATAGGAATACCGGTCACAGGCTCAGGTCCAATGATCGTTCCCCTTGTTTTTAGCTTGACTGATATTTTTCGTGCACAACTACACCAGACCCTTTTGCGACTCGGTATCCATAACAGCGTGACCTGTTGGTATGTCGTCGCCAACTGGTTAAGCATCTGCATGCAGGGCAAAATATAGTTTTTAATTTCAACTGTAAGGATAAGAATGGCAATCAAACGTAAACGTAAATTATCTCAAGGAAAAAGTCTGCTTTTTAATTACTCCGATGCCTTTAGTGAATCGAGATCCATGAAACAGCATTGGTCAGAAAAATTTGAACATTTTTCAAGAAGCCGCAACAGATATTAAAAATATTTTTTATTAATTTCAAAATCCGATCCTTGCTGCTGATTTTCTCTATGGTTTTCATCGCAATAGTTTAGAATCTCTTATTAAAATAGAATTCAAAACAAATACTAAAATAAAAATAAGTTTTCATCTATTCTCTAATATGATGCTCAAAACTCTACATATTTATTTCTGCTTCAGATTGATCTATAGATTATTTGTTAATAAGTATGATACAGAAGTAATCACTAGAAAAACTAATTTTAAAATAACAAAAAAGTAATTTAAAAATAAGCTGTTCTCGTGTTATTGATACTCACCGATGATTTAATTGTTAACGCTATTATTTTCCAGGATCCCTATATTTTATTTCGCTTCAATCTATTTATAGGATATTAGAAAAAAAAATACATCGAAACGCTTAGATAGAAAATCAGTATTACTCATTGGAAGTACATCGGATAAACGTAACTATCGATATAACATCGTCCATCTCTACCCGCTGGTGTGACGATGTACCACACGGCCCTTTATTTATTTTTTTTTTCCAGCTGACGGCGGCCGTGCTGAAGCCGATCATGCTGAAGAAGCCAGCCAACTGGAACTTCGACCTGGAATTCGACGTGACGTGGCCGATACCCTCGGGCCTCCAGTCGCGTGGCAGTGGGCTTCGGGCCCACAGGCGGCACAGGCGCGAGCTGTACTCTAATCTGGAATTGGCGCTGGACAGGTCGTGGTCAGGGAAACAGCTGTATGACGCTGCGTCCAATGCAAATACTCAAATACTACGATTCCAGCTCGAATTTTTAAAGTCGGCGTATTCGAATTCGGATCTGAGGTTCGAACGTTACAATGCTAATCGTCATGGGTTTAACGTTTTGATTGATATTTTTTTGTTAACAATTTGAGCTCGTATCGTATTATTATGAGATTAGAATTGGACTTAGTGTGATGCATAGATGTCTTGCTTAGCATCTATATATATAGTCTTTATCACTTTTTAGCCAAGGACTGCCCGGGACTCGTTGCATTTTGCGAGCCATCTGCGAAGCCAAGCTCGTCCTAAATCCGCCCGGAGTCTCTCTCGTGGAAGATCTGCTCGGCGTCGTCTTCAGGTAAAATTTTACTAAAAACGAATGCCTCTTCCGCCTCCCCCCCCCACGACGCTCGATTAAATGATTTCCCTTTGCACTTTCAGTTATCCCGCCGCCGAGGACGACTCGTACGACGCATACGATCATTCCTATAGTAGAAAAGAAAACTGCGAGACCGTTTACGCCTGTCCGTTTTCCCTGGGAGCACTGTTGAATTATCATCGGCACTTGTTATAAACATTAAAATTTCCAGGAAAGCCATATATAAATAATTTTTTTGAAGCGATGATTTCCATCATTAATGCGACAGAAATAGATCACGGAAAATTGTGGATAGAAACGTGTGAAAATCATGTATCGTTATCGAATAGTATTGTGAATTAAAATTTTCTCGTAGTCTTTGCACGAGTCTCGGTATTATACATCTTGTATTTTTCTCGATATTATCTTACTATTGAAAACGAAGTATGATTTTTATTGTGAAGGCGAGGGAAGTATTACTCTTAAATATGTTCATGTAGAATAATTTTTCACATGAAAATTATAATTACAATCAGATTTCAATTAAGAGAAAAATAGAAATAATTACAAATAATAATAATTGGATATAAGTTAATTTAGTTGCTGTGAGACAATTTTCTTTTTATTTTAGAACTTCTGCTATTGCTTACTTTATTATATGCGCAAATATTTCAATCATTATAAAAGTTTACTTTAAAGCATTTTATATATACGATATCTAGTAATTATTGAATACTGTTTTCTATAAGTCTTAGGATTGTAATTTTTAAATAGATGAAAAAATGAATAATACTTGTATTATTTACCACATACAAAAACTGCAAGTTTTTAACGATGTGTGATTATTTTAAAATGCATAAATAATTTGTTTATTGCTCGAAAATGGTGGAAACTAATGACGTTGCAAGAAAGAAAACTGCCACATATCTCATACTACTCCATACTGCAATAATAGTATATAAAAAAACTAAGATAAGTGATATTTCAGATAAATAAAATTTGACCAAGACCAATAATTTACTGCTCTGGATCTCGATTATGTTTTAAAGTTTCTTTCATACGATCTTATCTTATGTCTTGATACTCTCGGTCAGGAACGTATTTATTTCTTATACCTCTACCATTCGATTTTTTCAACTTCTAAAGGAATTATAACGCTAAACTTTGGTTTGATAATATTAACATACTTTCAATTTTCGATACTTAAAAGCGCTACCACATTTTGGACCACTTATGATCATGTATATCGTATAAGGAAACCATTAAGTTACATTTTTTTCTGATTAAAAGTAAAGCATAATAATCTATGTTTGGTGTACAAATTTAACTTTTTATCGTTGTTCGATACAGGTTTTAATATTTGAAAGGATCAGATTCTCGACAAAACGTTCAATTTTTTACCAATTACGTTACGAGACTGATCGTAAGGGCTATAGGATCATTGCAGAGTCTTTGTAGCGTGATCAGTTATCCGGTAATAAAAGTGAAAGTGAGGGTGAGAGAGAGAGAGAGAGAGAGAGAAGAGAGAGAGAGAGAGAGAGAGAGAATATTGCCAGCGGATAAATGGTCTTTCATCAAAATTGATACTCGAGGCTCAGTCTGAAAAGTTAATGATATTGTATGAAAAATGTAACACCTTCGTTTCCGAAATTAAAAACGTATAATCTAGAAATTGAAATATTCTATTGAAATGTTATATCGTCCATTTAAAACATAATAATTGATAGAGATAATTGTTTATGTCAGTGCTACAATACATCCTAATTATTATAAATAAGTAGTAATAATTAATATAATTTTAAGCCCGAATATTATTACAAAAGGTACTTTAACGTAAATACTGAATATAATTTTAAAGAAACGTCTTTTGATCAACTCCTCTCTGTCGACGTGATTGAATATTGTTTTCACACCGAAGCCACTCTATTCGCACATTCCGTAATGCACGAAATCACGATACAGAAGAGAATTTCTCATCGGGACGTTTCTTCATCGTTGCCGGAGTCTTCGAAAGACGAGCCATGCATGGCTCGAGCACGAGAAGATGCCTGTACCGATCCCTCCCCCCTGCCCACCGCCCCTTGCGCGCTCACTCGGCAGGCAGGTGGCGCAAAGAAGGCGAACGGGGGGAGAATTCCATAAGTCAGCGCCCGCGGCTCGAAAAGTTCGACAAGCCAGTCTCGGTCCCGGCTTTAGGAATGCGCGGCAGTTCGCGTGTTTCCCAGCTGCGCGGGAGAATGCCCGGCTGCCGGTCTTCTACTCCGGGCCGGAGGAAAACGCAGAAACAAACAAAAAAAAAAAAAAAAAAACTCGAGACAAAACAAAAAAATCAGCTAATAACTTGGGTTCGCGCATTCTTGGAATTTTCGTGCATTATCCGGGGGGCGTGGTAATGACTGCGCGAGCCCGGGCGAAGCCTCGACCCAGGCTCGGTATGAAAAATGCTTTGTGCAAAAAAGACGTTTCGTTAACGGTTCGTTTGTTTCAAGAATTTAGCCGTACGACATTGAAGCCTCATACAAGTAATAGCAATGGAATGAAATTAAATTAGGTCACTATTTTAATGTACATGATAAATTCATTGTCTACGTTTATAATTATAGTAATTTCACTAATCTTATACGACTTATCGATAAAAAATATGTTATATTTTATATAGCAAAGGAAGTGGTGGTAAATGTCTCGCTTGAATAAACATAAACGAGTACTAAAGTTTACAATGGTTCTCTTTAATTCAAAATCCCATTTATTTAAAAATAGCGCGCTAATTAATCATCATCTGAAAGGGTGAAAAACAGTTGGATGGACAGTTGAGGTACGAACCAACAGGTGTACGATGCGTAATAATAGTAGGACACAGTGTTCGCTAAAGGAGGCCGAAGTGCGAGTAGGCTAGCGTGTGTATGGACCTTTCGTTTACAGAGGTGCGAACAAAGGTAAATACGCGACTTAAGGCCAAGGGTTTGTCGAATAGATATGTTTATTTAAATTTATAATTAAAATAATAATTTATCGTATTCCGCAGTTCTGGCGAACCGTTTCAATTCTCAGCCGACCGTGGCAATTTTCTTAATTCTACGATCCGTAAGGTCCGCGAAAGCCTGCAATAATCCGGCAAGTGTAACGATAAAAGCATCTCATCTAGACGGGGCCGATCTTGCAATCGCGTCCCACACTCGTACGGAGAAAAAGTCTCGGGGCGGAGCACTAACGAATTCGATCCCTTCTGTACCGACCGACTGTGCACCGTCGAGGAAAGTTCGGATCCCGAGATACACTCTGCGCTGAACTCGCGGAACTGCGCCGGTGAACGGCAGAAAGGGGGAGAGAGATGGGGACAGTGGCAGATACAGAGCAAAAGCTGTCTCTGTCTCAATCCGTGATAACGGGCCGTTTCACGAGACAGCCACGTCCCGTATTTTATGCCGTACAAGGGCAATGCCGCGATTTGCCTTGGGTAAAGATTGGAAGCCAGCCCCAGAGGTGGATCGCTTATATATATATATATATATATATATATATATATATATATAGGCAGTCCAGAGCTTCATTACGACGCGGCGCGGCTGTACCGCGGCGTCGCGCGCCCTCGGTACCGATGTCACAGCGCCGACAACGCCCCGGCCGTCGATGCGGCGGCACGGCGATCGAACGATCATCTCGGGAATATTCGCTATCTCCTCCCCTCCTCCCGCCCCGGCTTGGCTTTCGACCGTCGTCATCGAGTATCTCTACGACTTTCTCCCGTCGCAACCCCTCCTCCCGCCGCCGTCTGCCGGGGTCTCCTCGTTGCCGGGATCGCGAACGCGATTCAGCGATCGGCCGCCTCGCCTCGCCTTTCGCGCACTTCGCGTTTCGACTCGATTTTCCTCCCAAGCCCCTCTCTAGCCAGCCGCCCAATCCCGCCCTTTTCTCCCACCCACCGAGCTTTCGAACGGGACACGCGAGCGAGGGCGCGCGCTTGGTTAGAGGAGTAGGAGGGGACCTAATTTTCGCGGCGTACGGAGTGCAGAGAGAGAGAGAGAGAGAGAGAGAGAGAGAGAGAATGGGAGAGAACTCCACGCGCCGATGAAAAGTACGGAATTTACTCTCATTTTCCGCACTTTCGAGCGACCTAATTTATAATGTAGAAGACTGAGAGGCTGGGGGGGGGGCAGGGAGTGAAACCTCGCGACTACGTTATCCCGACTATAGCCGGGAGTTAATTAAACCGAACTTACGGAAATTAATAAATCGCTCGGAATTAGGAAAACGGCGAGCGGCTCGACGGCGCTGGAGGAGGGGATCGGAGAAGAAAGCAGAGGGAGAGGAAGTCAAGTCGGGGCGAATTATTCAAACCTGCAAGCATTTAATTGAAATGCTCTTGCCTTTAAAGTTCGGCTGTACCTGCGGTCGGGTGGGGCGGAAAGACACTCGGCTGAGGCCGTCGAGAGGGGTCTAAAAATTTTTTTCTCGATCAATTGTTTTTTTTTTTTTTTTTCGTTTTTTCCGAGGCCTCGCCAACTTCTAACCGCGCACGGGCCACCGGCGACGTCGAAATCGTTGAATCGTTGGCGAATCGGAACCGGCGCTTTGGGGCGCTCACGGTTTGTCACTGTTGACCGAAGCCTCGGCCTCGCGTGCTTTTAGCCTTAATTAGAACATATATAGCCGATCGATATCGGTAGTGGTGTTTTTAAATATAGTCGTATGTTCTATTATACAGAGAGCGAGAGAGAGAGAGAGAGAGAGAGAGAGAGCGTTTGTTTGTTTGTTAACAAAAGTCGGAAAAAAAATTATAGACAAAATATAGCTTTATATTCTATTGCGAAGTGGTATAGTCCATCATTGAGGTTGAAAAATTTACTACGACGGAATTTAGGTGGCACGCGATGAGAACTTTTTATATATCAACTTGTGTTATGGTAATTACGTCATGTTTATCTACTGTTGCTTGTAATGATTATCCAAGCTTAGCAGAATATTTATAAAAATTGTATGTCCATATAATACGCTTAATTGGGTATTTTCAAATCAAATATTTGGTCTATTTGGTATGTAAACAAATAAATTAATTTGCATAACATTTGCGAATCTGTTCAAACATTCTAAAGGCCTCTACTGTTTGTATGCATACGTACTAAAAAGAAATATGTTTTTATTCCAATCGCGATTGATCAATTTGAAAGAGATAGATTATTACATTTATTCAATACTAAATAAAAAATTTATACGCATCTCTGATATTAAAGTTCCTTTTCTGTACAAATAAATAATCGTAGTGGTTATGATTATTATAATAATTACTGTTCGAGTAATTTATGCTTATTTCCGTTTTTCTCCTTCCCCGGCATAATCCTCAGAAGTTTTTTATCAAATTCTGGAAGCGGATGGAAATAATCTAAGAGACACGAGCTAGAAGGGAAAAAAAGAGCTTGAACAAAAAAAGGATTGTGAAAATAACTGGAATTCCCTCGAAAGCGGAGGCGTTCAAAGGCAAACACTAAATAATAATAATAATGATAATGATAATAATGATAATAATAATAATAATAATAATCGCAATAAGACGAAAAAGTGCGTCGGGATTCGCTTAGTGCTCTCAAACGCCGAGGTGTTAAAGACGTTACACATTAACGCCCGCGGTTGAACGAACCTCCGTTCGTCGACCCTTCTGCCTGTTAATCACCTTGTAAACTTGGACCCCCAGGGGCGGGGGAGGGAGGAGCGAGCCTCGCCCGGTGGGAGAGAATGAGAGAGAGAGAGAGAGAGAGAGAGATTGAGAGAGAGAGAGCGAGAAAGAGCGAGAGAGGGGGAAGGAAGGAGGCGTAAAGAATCCACTTGAAAAGCTTAACAGCGCCCGTGGTGGTATTATGGCCCCGGAGAGAGATAGATAGTGAGTGGAACGGAGAGAGAAAGAGATGGGCTGTCAATCGCATTCTCGGCTCAGTCAGCCCGCGAGGAGGGAGAGAAAAGAATACAGTGAATAATACCGGTAAGTCTCTCTTCCCTTATCAAAGCTCCTTTCCCGTCCCCCGACACCCCTTCTGCCCCGCTGCCGCCGCGCCGCGTCGCCGGCGAGACCTTTGCCTCGCTTCCCTCCAACGGCCCGCCCCGCCCTTCCGGCCCTCGCCGACGCGCCGACGTTTCTTCGCGCTCGTTTCTCGTTTACTCCCGCCGACGCGCCCGTCGATCCGCACGGGCACGATCGCAATTAAGGCCTCAATTTTCATTTCTATCCACTTCATACACGCAAGCGCGCCCGCGCGCGCGTCTCGATGAAAAGAGCGAAATCAAAGCGGCCGCCAGTCGCGGCTCACGGCTCGATCGAGCGAAGTGAGTTCTTAATACACCGGGGAGCCGTCGATTCGGCGTGTGTGCTTTCGCTTCTGTACGAGCGTTTCCCGCAGCTTCTCGCCCCTCCCTCCCCCGCCTCTTTGTCTACCAGAACAATTACACCGGCTTGTTCCTTGCTCCCCTTCTCTATCGTTCGGAGAACGCGGTGGTGGAAAAAAAAAAAAATCTGGGTCACGCGTCCTGCCGCTATTACGAGAACGAAAATAAGGCTGCGCGATAGGAGGGAAGGAAATCGAAGCCGCGGCCGTTTTATCGCGTATTCTCGAGAAAAACGTCCGAAGGACGACCTTCTATTTACGGGAAAAAGAGAGGGTGGGCGGTGATTTCTAGAAACATTCGCGGCAAAATTCCCCGTTCGAGGTTGATTGATAATTGCTCGACACGCGTGTATGACGACGGGAATTATTATTTCCTAGAACACCGTAGGTCCGCTCAAAGTACATATGTAACATATAACGTAAGGTATGCGATTATAACTTAAAGTACATCGATGTCGGTGGTATTGTTACATGTACTTACACGGAATATTTCTGGCAACCAATTACCAAAATAAAAATAAATAATAATAAACATTTCATTGCTCTCGTTGTAACGAATAATTTTAAGCGCTCCTTACGCAATCAGATTACTTGGCTTGCAGGAAATTTTGAGCGTAGTTTCGGATTAGAGATATTTAGAAAAAATCAAAAACAACGGGTCCATTTACTTGATAGAAGTGTTTTTTTTTCTTAAAAGCAACGTAAAAGTGATATAATTAGTTTTTGTAATTATTCCGCAGGAATATGATTTATCTGCCGTACTCCATCGAGCATTTCATAACTTACTTTTCGCCAATCGGTCAAAAATCATTCCCATGGCCGGACGTTTTTCTATTTCTCCCAAACTGCGCGCCCGCGCGCCGCTGCCAAGAAAATATCGCCCCTCTACTTTATTCCGAGTTGTTGCCATCAAGGACTGGTTCGCCAATATCCGTGCCGCAGACACGACTTATAAATTTCTATTTTTTGCACCGAGCAATTGCGAATCAGGGACGCTGATGCATTCGATTTTAAACGGCCTCCCAATATATATATATATATATATATATATATATAATAACTCCCCATCCCCCGACATTTATTCTGCGGGAAGGAACTTCCATCGTCGCGCAATAATCCTCGCGGCAACCGATCGGATTTAACCTCGCGGGAGAGAGACAAGCTGTCGAGCCAGCGAGTGGGGGAGGTCAAGGGGCGCACGGACCGAGATATCACAGTTTAAGGCCTCTCAAGAGTCCGAGGATCAAGTTTTGTTGAAGAGATTTTCCCAAGGACCGAAAAGTTTTTGTTGCTGTTCTGAACCCGCCTCCCTCCCTCTACCCGCTCTCCCATCCGCCGTTATTCACCCGCGGAGTTTTGAGCGAATAAGCCGCGCCGTCCGCGGAGAGACACTTGACCTTGTCCTCGGATTTCAGAGAGAGAGAGAGAGAGAGAGAGAGAGAGAGAAACAAAAGACCGTATACTCGTACTATACGTTTCCGCTGTTCGCGAAGTACGGAAATCAGCGGCCGGGGGAAGGCGGGTGGCGGGCCAGGTTGGCACGATTGGGGAAAAGAAGCGCGCCCGGGCCGACTTTGATTCAGCCCGACTGCTGAAAAGTGAAGACCGATTTCGCTGTAGACGAGAGAGGAATGCGAGTCGATGCACGCCGGCGTTTTTCCTCTCTGTGAGGGGGAGGGGGCGAGTGGCGCGACGCAACCCCCTCCATCCCGTGATCGAGCGTCGAATCCTTTTTCGCGTGTCGCGGATGAAAATAATGCCGCGCCGAGCGTCGTAAAACGTAGTCGTGGCGTGCCAAACCCCCGCCCCCGCGAGCGAGATCCAAGGGTGGAAAATCGTCGGGTAATCGCGCGCTGATGCGTGTTTCGCTGGACGGGGCGGGGGGACGAGTTCCTCGTTGGGGTTTGGAGCGGCGGGCGAGGGAGATGATCGGAGCGGAAGAGAGGCACTCGGTGCACGCCCGGCTCTATTCGGCTCGTCCTCCCCGCCGCGTTACATGGATTTCCGATCTTCTGCGGGATTCTCGTACCTTAACGTAGGCGCGGGCGAGGTATCGTCACGGATAAAAGGACGAGGTAGGACGGGGCTTTACCAATGGAAAAGCCGTTGTTTTTTTCGTTTCGTTTTGTTTTTTTTTTTTTTTTTTTTTTTTTTTTTTTCATCGTTCGCGCATATGCGGCTGAAGTGAGCACTGCCTTTGTCTGGCCCTCGCTGGGTCATTCTGCAATGCGCTCTCAATTTCAGCAGATTTAATTAGCTTTCGTCAGATGGACGTGCTGTTACACAACGAGTCGAGCAAGCGTTTTTTTTTTTTTCATCATATCTGTCACGACGATTCTGTAACGATTTAAATCAAGCTCACGTATACTTTGCCATTATTATTTTGACGCAATTAACGTGCGTTTATTACTCGGCCTTTTAACAAGCGACGATAATTTAATGTAATTATAACTCTTATAAAAAGCATAAAAATACATAATTGCGTATCGTCCGATCGATAACTTTGTTCGCAAAGAATTAACAGGCGCGAATAAGTGCCGGGAAATAAGCAAATATAAATAACACGTCTAAATCAATCGTGCTCGTTCGATACTTATTCTTTCGATAAGAAGTACAAACAAACAAAACGAACGAACGAAAAACAAGGAGAGAGGAAATTATTAGAACTCCCGCACGACGGCGAATATTATATATCCCGTAATTTTGACAGTAGGTATTCCCGACCCAAGCAGTACTACGGCTTAAGTGACTTGTAGTGCATCGCATTTCGAGCGTTGAATTTACCACCCCCCCCCTCCCCTCACTCTCTCCCCACTCGCCCGCGCAACCCGCCCGAGTTATGTGTTTGTGAAATGCCGCGTGCGAAACGACAGGGTGACATGCTCGAAATGCCGTTATAGATTTTCCGGAAATAATCTGTAATACTTAAAGTTTTTATTTGTTTTATTATTTATTTTACGGCCTTGTCCTTGTATAAGGACAGTCGTTAAATTGTAAATTACGAAAGCGATAAAAAATAATGTTATTTTATTTATTTATTTATTTATTTTTTTCTTTATTTATCTATTTATATTTTTAGTGAAAATTCATTGGGTTACCGCATCTTATATTATTTAGATTAATGGATTGTCGTTACTAGGGGTGTGCTTTAGAGCATATATACCTGGGGGCAGCGTGTCGCGTAAAATGTGGAGGACAATTTTATTATGTCAAAGAGAGAGGAGAAATCGCATGTAACTTTTCTGTCGCCCTACCACAATTACAGTGACTTGCTATCGTACTCCCTTCAAACTACACATTGAACTGAGATCTTTTGCGTTCAGACCAGTTTTACAGTATACGGGTTATTTTGCTGGAAAATAGGTTAGCAAGTAGAAGTAGTGTTTCCAATGTAAACAGTTTTTATTAAATGTGATATTTTTAACGAAGGAATAAATCTAGTTTGCCTTATAAAGAATTTATAATTTAACTATTTACCTCTATTTCACTTTTAATATGCATTAAAAATAAGCAATAAAAAAACTTTCTGTTGTAGATTATTTTAGATATTTTATGAAAAAAAATACAAAAAAATAATTTCAAAGTATGTAAAATGTATTATTATGATTTTTGATAATTTTAGTATCGGACAACAATCATCAAGCCTTATAATTAATGTTTGACATTTTTCACTTTTCGTTCAAAAATTTAAACGATTGTGTCGTATTTTCGTATAAAGTTACGTCATATAGTATGTCATTTGTTCCAGGTACATACACTTTAAGGGGTGCACCGCTAGGTTAAAAGTCTTAATTATTAAGAATACATCCTGAGAAAAACAGAAATATGTGCATAAAATTTTCATTCCTGGTAAGAGTTAGAGCTATAAAATACTTAAATTGCTTTTTTCACCTATATGTCAAATACTGCAGTCCCATTAACTTCAAATATATTCAATGAAACAGTAATCGACATTGTTCGACCAGGACAACTCATATAAAACAAAAGGAAAGTTATTATATTTTAATGTGAACGCCATAGAGAGGGAGAGACAAAGAGGGAGAGGGAGAGAGAGAGGGAAAGATTGAAATTTTCATTTTTACATATTCCTCTGTGTACCACGTAATTAAACTTAAAAAAGCCACCTCTTTTACGTGGATTAATTGGTATAAAATTGAAGCTTAGACGGATTTCAGCGTGACGAGGAGGGGGCGAACGATTGCGCTTTAAAAGGATTACACGGTCCAGGGATTAATTTCCCGTCGCAGCGTTGCGAGGGAGTCGCGCCCAGCGACAAATAGAGCGTAGATGAGCCACTGTAACGAATAAAAATATATATTTATCATACGAGACCGAGTGTGTCGAACGTCCGAACTATCTGGGTTTTTTTCTTGTTTACAGAATCTGGCGATCTATCCCTGGGCATTGTCGACCGTAGCCTTTTACGCGAGCTTGGAGAAAAATCGACGTTCGTAACCAGCCTGGTTCATCCCCCTCCCCCACCCAACTCACGACTCCGCGACGAGCGAACGGCAAGGAGGTGGCGAAGTCCGAATAAATCGGAGCTAATCTCGCTTCCTCGGCCGATTCTCCGTTCTTTGCCAGCCAGATACGCCGACGATGCCGTACAAGCAAGTCGGGGCCAAGACGTTGCTCCTGGCACTGATAACGTCCGGCCTGATTATCGTCCCGGCCGCGGAGCCCGAGGGCGGTGGCGGTCGCCTCCTGTCCCGGAGAAAGCGCTACGTCGTCTTTCCCGAGGGATCGAGCTTCTCAGTGAGTATGAAAGCATATATATATATATATATATATATATATATATATATATATATATACGTTGACATTATACATGGCGAGAATTTCACGGCAATTTCAGTCAGTTTCAAGCTGGTAGTATTTGTCCTTATCTGTGTCATGGATGTTTAGCAGGAGATGGAGAAACTCCTTATCACAATATAGAAATTGTAGAATCAACCAGGACCTGACTAATTCAGAAAAATTTCGATCTACCTGACAGACACCAATTTGCACAGAAAAAAGTAACGCCAAAATACAGGTTTTCAATATAACATAAGTATTGCTAGTAGTCGATAGTTTATTACATCAAAGGTGTTGTTAGTAGTCGATATTGGCTAATGCAGGTACCTGACACTTTCTGTGTCGGAAATCTGGAGCTTGGAACACTTTCCATAACGAAGTTTAAAAAATATAGGTACTGGTCTCGCCAACTTGATTTCAGTTTGCACCTATGCCGATTTATTATTAACTTTAACAATAATTTGTTATCTCCGTGAATTCATTTTCGCAAGACCTTTGGTCGTGACAATCGTCAACAATTTATATTTCTCAGAAACCTATTACGAGCAAAAGTTATTACTTTGAGTATTTCGTCGATCATTTAGTTTAAATTAAAATTACACATTATCTGGACAGAGTTCTATAAAATAATGCCAATGATTTTAATGGAAGCATTTCACAAATTTCCAATATTCTACAATACTAGGATATTTATTTGTCCACATCAACCCTCTGCTTTACCAACTAATACATTATTTATTCTAATAATTATTAGACTGTTGTAAGAAACTGCGTACAATCATAAATATTTCGTATACATATTGTGGCTGATTATCCAATTGAATAAGTTAAAAAATAATAACGTGGCTGAACAAATTTGGAGCTTTGATTACAGATGTATTTTAGCAGGATACTCTATTTCAATCATGTCGTATGTCAAAAAGTTTAATTTTTAACGTTAAACCATTCCAGTCTCATAATTCGTTTCACAGTCTTGGATAATTGGTAAATCCCGAAGTATCCCGTTTGAAGTATAAATTGTAAAAATCCAATCGATGAAATTTAGCAATTTATTCAATAGCAAATAGCAAATATACAGATTAAAAAAAAAAAAACTAAGGAGAGAATATTCGAGCGAGTAGGCATAATCTCGTTTTCTCCTTTCAATGTCTAATTCTGATCTTTCGAAAAATGATTCAGTGATGCGCTGGTCTGATACTTTTCTAAGTATGTTTGATTATTCTAAACAGCTTACTTATGCCTACTACGATGGTTACTGTCCTAACCATTTTTCGAGTAGAAGACAAGGTGTTTCGTTTATAACTATCAACTTTAAAGATATAGCTAATGTGTATTTAACATATTTTAATAAATAATAGTCTTTTACATCAAGACGGTTATGATTAAAGCTATTAATAGTTACGCTTTAACATTATGAAGTTTACTACGGCTTCAAAAAAATCGTTTCGGAAGATTCCCACATACACAAAAACCCTCGCATCAAATATCTCAACTTTCAGATCGCCCTCTGCATGACCGTCCACACCCTGACGCCCGACAACATATTCACCGAGGGCCTGAACTGGGGCATCTCGTACGATCTGCCGAACGAGAGCAAGCCCGAGCTCTATCCCCTGCTCCAGGCGAAGCGCGACGACGGCCCACAGCGCCAGAGTTATCGCGGGGCAGACGAGGGCTACAGCTACGCGGCGCCCGCGAAGCAGTCCGGCTTCTTGCACGGGAGTCGAAGACCGAACGCGGCCTGGGATCCGGAAGAGAAGTACTATCCCATGTCGGGTCGAAAGAAGTATTACAAAGCGGATTATCATTACCTGCAGAGGCGTCATCGCAGGGATCTCTACAGCAAGATCGAGGTCATTATAAATGCGTAAGTGGCTTGGCAGGCGGGAGATAATTCGCGGTGGACGAGAGATTCGTTTTCGTCCCCCTGCCTTGTGCAAGGCGATAGGGTAGGTAGGGGAGGGGTGAAAAGACGATTAATTTTGTGTGTACGTCTGACTGATCCACGCCAAGGAGGGCAAAAAACCATCCGTCGAAAGCGTGAACGCCCGTCCAATTTGGTTGATGGGACTCGAGTGGATTGATAATTCGATCAGGTGCGAGACTCTTTGTCGACGTAACTTGGCTAGCGACTTGTAATGCGTAGCTCATCGAATCGAGACATTGTATACGTAGAAAAGTACACGCGGCGTTCGCGCACTTTGAATGATAAATATTCTTCCTTGACCGTATGATAAGAAGTGGTTAGTATGCGGCTAAATAACCATCGAATGCTGAAAGGATCATTTATTTTTTAAAGATTTATTTAGCGCTCGAAGCAGTTTTCAATACAATATCCATGTGATCTCTGAGTAAAATTTAGACTGATGTTAAAATTTACGTGGAAGTTAATAATTATCATTATTGTATCTAAAATTTTATTATCGATAAAAGAAAATATATATACAATAAAACAGCAAGGAAAAAAGTAAAAAAAATTATTTTAATAAAGCAGTACACAATTCAGTGAACTTAGTCTAAAAGATGAAAAATCCTCCAATGGATCAGTGGAGGATAAAAACCACAATAAAAACAAATAAGGGTTAATAACACGTAATAAATTAATGGTTAAGGTTAAATGACATATTCAGATCCAATTGACGCGCTTTGATTTGATGGACTGAAATTCATAATTGCCAGATTGGAAATTAGGAAGAATTAATTTGGTGGACGAGTTTATGCACTGTAGGCGCCGCCAATTATTGAAGCAGGCGAGATGCAATTCTGCCATCTACAGATGCTCCAAACGGACTGATTCGCGACTGCGCTAGTTCATTAGTCACAGCGTCAAAAGCCGAGATCTATAGGGTGCTCTTTTCGTTGTCGCAATGAAACATAGACTAGTTTATAATAGCGCAGGGGGCGCGAACAAAATTAAACGATTACCTTGAATTTAACCCGGATAATGACGCTATTGTTTATTGAATGCCAAATGACGTTCTTGTTTATTAAATGGAATCGTTCGATGGTCCCAATGGAAAGAGCGACAAATTCGAACATTAAATATATTCAGGAGACTGAGTTTGACAATGATCTTCACGGTATTTTTTTTATATTATAAGTCAGCGTTATTTTTGTCAAATGAAAAAAAAAAACCTCAGAAACAAAAAAAGGAATATAGCTAACATTATTTGACCAACCTTTCTATGCCACTTATCATATCGCCAAGGATATTATCTGCCCTACTACGAGGTCTATTTATCTTTCAATATTTGTCTTTCTATATCTTTATCAGTGTTTTACTCGTAACCGCCAATTTTTATTCGATTCGTTGAGTAACAGTTAGGTTGATTTACTTGTCAGCAACAGTGGTATGGGAGGGGGTTCGATAGCTCACGTACCACCATGCCAAGATCACAAATCGAGTCCGCTCAAAAAAAAAAAAAAAAAAAAAAAAAAAAAATAGAAAATCAAGCGCACCTCGCCTTTGGCAAAGCGTCGTCGAGCAGATGAACCGATGAATTTGACCACCCCATCCCCGTTAACCCTCCGCCTTGCCTATCGTTGAATTTTCCTCTTTTCCTACAGGAGCGCGGGCAATTCGCCGGGAGCACCGCGCCAACGCGAACGAACATTGCTTGGATCCTTTCACGTGGCCGGATCTCATACGCGTTATCATCCCGGCTTTTTCGTCAGGCGCGCGTGGCGTGTCATACGTCCCGTGCTGTTATTACCGCCGCGGCGACGCGACGACGCCGCTCCGACGCGCGCCGCGCACGGGAAGAAAGCCGGCAATTTATCGCTGTGACGTTAATGTTTCCCAGAAGGGGTTGATGAGGGGGTAGCGAGGAGGGGTCGGAGGGCAGGAGGGAGGTCGGTCGGTCGGTCGCTCGGTCGGTCGGTCGTTCGGTCGGTCTCGGGGCACGGACGAGTTAATGAAAATATGTATAATGCAAAAAGGTGATGGGGGAGGGGGCGAGGAGGAAAGCTCGAGGGACCGTAAAAAACCGCGTGCGTTGTTGTTATGCTCGGAGTGCAGGTGGCGACTAGACCCGAGAGGAGGAGGGGGGGTAATTAGTCAGAGGGGGGCCAAAAAAGAAAGACACGCGACGCAAAATTTCCGATACCCGGGTATATAACGCGCGAATGGCTCGAGAAGCAATAGAGGGGGAAGATGAGGTTAGGCTGCGGGGGGTAGGGGCGGACAATGACCTTTAACAAACTGTAATCTATCATTAGCGCGTTTGAACGCTCCGGGTACCCCGAGCAAAATCGCTGCTGACGCGCCGTATAATCTTATCGTCGTTTGAACCGCCGAGCGGCGATATTATGCATTCTCGGTGAAATAACCCCGCATTCACTCCCGCCCTCCCCTCCTACGCCCCTCCACCTCTTTAGTCGTACCGTCGCGTCGCCGCTGCGGCCGCTTCGCGGTCGCCCGGAGTCCGTCAAACTAATACAATCGCGCGCTGGCGATAAATCAAAACGGTCGCTCAGCTCGGAGATGTCCCTCGTTCGTCCTCCCCCCCCCCTCCTCCCACTCCCTCCGCCGGATAGAATGGCAGATGGAGGAGGGGGGGCTGAAGGAAGGAGAGGGAAAAGTTTCTTGCTAAATTCCATTACCAAAGTGTCTCAAAGTTTTTTACGACCTCTCTCGGAGGACGGGCGATTCGTTTATTTAGCCAAATTTGGGAGGGGGGGGGGAGCTTGCTTTGTCGGGCATTTGGAATTTCCGAAGGTTGCTCGGATCTCTCCCTGCTTCTTTATAAATTTATTAATACAAACAAGTATACATCTATCTCTGTATCTACGTACCTCTCTATCTCTTTCTCTCTTACTGTCTTTTCCTCTATTCTGACCTCGTGACAAGCGCTTAGTCCCCCTCCCCCCAACCACCACCCAACGATCTCTTAGAATTCACCCTCGACTCTTGCGCTCTGGCAAGAACCTCTTGAATTAATGGTTTACATATACTCGGATCGCCAGTCCCAACAATTTCGTGAAAAGAAAGGGATGTTGAGAAGCGAAGGAAAGAAAGGAATAGAGCATCTCGGCGGTTAGGGAAAACACGGCCATCTCGAATATATAAAGGAAAAAGACGAATGGCGAGCGGCGGTGAGGGCGAGGGGGGGTGGTCGGGTTGGTATAGGAGTTCGCAAGGTCTCTGCCAAGTTGTTGGCTCGTTGCTCTTGCGCGAATTGCGAGCAAACAGATAGTCGTTTGAGAAATGGGGAACGGGGGGAGGTGGTGGAGTAGAAAAGAGGGGTGAGGGGAGCAGGGAGAAAAGGTATATGTATACAAAAACTTTACAGTATCGACTCTCTGTGTGTTTCGCCCCTGCATTGAGAATCCTTGAAACTTTGCGGTGAGCCCGCGCGGAGTTGAGTATCGGTTGGGAAAAGTCTTTAAAAAAAAACTATACCTCACTTTCCCGTCCTGCTGATTAACGAGACGTTTTCAAATCAAGGAAATATCACACGTCCTCAGTTTTATTCTTTTTGCTCCCACAACACGAGCAATGTAGCGACAGCTGACATTTTTTAATTTTAATGACCCGAACAAAGATACGACTGCCTCTTCGAAACCGCTGAACGCCGATGGTATAAGGTTGTAATTAAAATTTAGCCCTCTCGAGGTAATAGCACAAGTTTGAGCAAAAGTCTGGTTATGAACTGGGGAAAGCGGTTAGTTTACGGGCGCACGTAAGTGGATACGTCCCGTGTACGGTCCGACGTATTAAATTCTACAATTAATTGAAGACTCTCCATCCACTCGGTGAAACACGATGATATAAATGCTTGGCAGAGTTTAGCTATGCGAAACTGTTCAAGTGTCTTGTATTTCTTTTTCAAATGAAATTCTGCTTCGGGCCACCCATTCATAACGCTCGGGTTTGTCGAAAATTGTCAACGAGCTTCTCGAACTTACGTGAGGCGGCTTCCGTTTTAAATTATTGAAATGTCGAAAGACCAAATTGTCTGTCAAGTTTAAAAATCCATATTTCGCATTCTGTCTTCTGATATTTGCTATTGGGAGTATGTCATGCATTAAATTTTCATATATTTGACAAGAGGTATATAGTATTCAAAACAAATGCCTAAATCATATTCTATAACGGAGAAAATTGTTCCTGTGTAAAAATAAACATTCTTTTTCCACTCGATGGATATATATATATATATATATATATATATATATATATATATATGCAAAACCGAATTGAAAATTCCAAGCTAATCTTGGATTCACTATTATATCATGAATTATCGGTAAAATTAAAGTGTCCCTTCTTGAATTATGCAATCTTCGATGACTATGAATATGTAAATTTTAACGTAATTTCCTCAGAATTTAAAGCGGCTATTCGTTGTGAACTCTGGTCGATTGAAAATTTATTACGAAACTAACTGTATTACAATCTAAGGCTGAGAACTTTAAACATCGTAAAAATCAGCTTGTAATTTTTTCAATCTAAAGATCATAAGAATGAATTTGTATGAATAAAATATTTAATTGCCAAATTTCTGAAATCAGCATTATTAAATCCACAGTCACTACATGATTATATGCGTAATCTCGCTAGGCACTGCGGATGGAAAAAATGACAGCCCTAATCTAACGCAGAGGCCATGATTCTATAATTTCTCTGATAAGCGATAAAAAAGCTCTTAAACATCGGAACTCTTTAAAACCGCTTTCACAGATCTAGATTTATCTTCTTTCGCGATCCATTTAATTTTACTTTCTACTTCGGCTTTTAAAAACTTTTTAAAATTAATTACAAAAGTATTAAATGGGGGGTGGAGGGATGGATTGCTGCGTTATAACGAATTAGTAAACTAGAAATAAAAAGTACAGAGGAAAATTATCGCGAGTGTTTCATTTGATGAAGAACAGTGGCTAAAGCGGAATCCGCGCTTTGTTTATATTTAAAAGGAACGGAGGCCACGTGAATAAATAAAAACGAGACCAATAAATGATCTTTTGTCTATCCGCCTAATGGAACGCAAAGAGAATACTCCGATAGAAATACGTATACAGCCATATTAGGATATGGATTTATCGATTATATACTACTTATTCGAGTGGGCGTGTATACGTGCAAAACCGACATGTTTCGACTGTCAATCCAAGCTGCCTCCGCCCTGCCCCTCTGCGCTCACCCCTTCCCCCACCTCAAAAGCGATTTTACAGCTATTCCAATCTATATATTATACTCTCGACGTATATAACCTATATACCGGAGAACGTGGCATACCACCGCCCCTCCAATCCATTCCATTTCACATCGGCCGAAAAGTAAAATTAGCCGCGCCACGTACATATGCATACACTACATATTCACTAAAAATTCGACTAAAATAAACAACGGCAGTATCTAAACATCGATGGACGGGTGGGGGGGGGAGATATTTTTCGGTCCTTAACACTTTAACCGTCACGAAATCCCGGGAGTAAGTAGCCGCCGACCACTCCGAGATATCTGATTCGACCGCTCGTCAGTCAGAGATCGACAGTCTGTCGGAGACAGGGGGCCGCAATATAGGAGAGCCATTGTTTTTTTTTTCCGGTCGGTCGCTGAGATAGAGAAGTAGAAGAAGAGCAGGGGGCAAAACTACATACACGCCAATCCCGTGGTCGGTGGTCGGGCGCCGCTCCTGGCAACGTTCCTTTATTTCCATCGGACTATTTGTCTCCTTCTCTCTTTATCTCTTATATTACAAATATATATATCCCGGCAAACCGTAAGTAAATCGCGGGGCTAAAGTGAATGGTGAAATACGAATCTTTTAGTTCCTCCGCGGGAAGGATCTGTGCTCCGACCATTTCTTGTTTGTATTACCATGAATTATCTGCATCACGTAGCTTTAGTGGCGATTCTATATTTATGTATCGCGGGCTGATTATTACAAAAATTTCTGTAGAAAATTAACGCGGAAAATTTGTCCGCGGTCATATCTATGTTTAAAGTTTTTGTAAATGAAATTGTAACTTTTGAATTTTAAATTTGCTTTATCAGCAGAATTTTCAGTAACTTTTCGAAAAACTCCAGCAATCAAGTTCGGGATCAATTCGAAATTCAAACCGCACGCAAACTGTCAGCAATTGTTCTTGATCGATTCGTTGATGCGCACTTTATCGATATTTCAATTATAGATAATAAATTTACAAATAAATTTACTCTGAATATTCGACAGTCGTGCGTTTATAGATGCCAAGCGTAAATTACAAAGACAAAATAATGATTGCGTTAGATTAAATTTTTCGTCTAAAGTTGGATACGTGCATAGGCAACGATTGGATTGACTTAAGATAAATACTTATAGAAAATATTTTAGTTGTATTCTTATGTACAAAATATGTTTGACGTAATTATTGATGTTTAAATAAATGATTCCTCGAGTAGCTAATACTATTACTGAAATCTGCTTTCTGTCATAGATATGGCACTTTCGTACGAATACATAAGTTTCCCGTGATTTTGACATGCCCGCATTCATCCAATTTTTTTCTACAACATAAATTTCTACTTGCATCTTATCAATAATGAGATAAGTCGTAAATAATCAGAGTATCAAATCTAATGTGATCTCTGTCAGAGACGTTCTTGATAAACAAACCACTAAATAATAATTAGTAGTATAATTGTAGTTAATTAATTTTAAGTACTTGTATTAATTTTAAGTAAGTAGCAGCTGTGCAAAGACAAGAGATCGATCAATAGTAATAATAATATATCATTCCCAATGTTATAACTAAGGTCTTTTCGACCATTAGGATTAAATAATTAAGGAATCATAAATTCAGATAGTATAAATGAATAAATGTCATTAAAATATGTAACATAAAATTCGGACTATCTCTTTTTTAGTCTGCAATAAGGATCAACCTTGGTGATATTATTCATTCCTCCTTACAAAGTTGTGGGAACTGTTTGTTGCAATCTGATCTGTCTGTTGTCCCATTTTTTGCGTCTTGGCAATCTACGATTTTCCACGTGTCTTACGAGAGATTCCGAGATTTCGGCGGTTCAAAAAAATATTCTCAACCAAACTACGATTTCAATATAAAACTTCCCAATTTCTTATATTAACATTGGCAATGAATGTAATTATTAAAATTGGCAATAACATAATTATCAACATGGCATAATTATCAACATTGGCTCGACTCTATCGCGACGTCTCTGCTTTCAGGATGGGATTCGACGGGCGCGGCTGCATCCTGCGCGCGCTCTGCGAGGCCTCGCAGCGCTTCGTGCCGAGGGGCAACAGCCTCGTGGAGGAGATGATGAGGATCGTCTTCGTGTAAGTGTATACCGTGCCCTCGCTACCACTTCCCACCGTCGTCGATCCGGGATCTTGGCACGCGGGCGGGGGGAGGCGGGGGGGGGGGAGCGGCGACGACGACGACGACGACGACGCAGACGACGAATCAACCCGTCCCTGTTATCGGCGAAGGACCCAAGTACAGAAATAATCATAAGAACGAGAAAAAAAGGGGAACGGACGAGCTTGGTCAAATTGGCAGCGACGGGAGAAATTCGGGGACGTGCGGTGCTTTATTGGCTCTCGGGCCGGCTAATTAGGACGCTCGGAGCGCGGAGTTTTTCGCATCGATTGCTCTCCCTTGTCCCATTAGCTGGGATCGGGGGTGGGGGAGGGGGAAGGACTCC